>CM029015.1:82911254-83093754 GCA_016801055.1 Panax notoginseng | reverse complement strand
GAAAAAGGTAACCTCAAAATCAGGCCCCAAGACTCTATAAGAGTTATGGACAAGGTGGATTCCTAATCTTAAGTATGTTAAGATAAAGGGTTGTCCAGCTTATGTGAAAAGGTTTCAAAGAATAAGTTTGGGATAAGATTTGACAAGTAAAGAGTTGTGGGACATCCTAAAGTAAGTTTAAGGTATATGTTTTATAATTTTACTTATCAAAAGGTGTTTGTTGCAAAACACGCTTCCTTCTAAGATAAATATACTTATCATTGAAGGGACTAGTGGGAGGATAATAGATCTTGAAGAGTTCAAAAATCACGAAACACTATAAGTTAAATAAGAGGAACCTATAGATAGACCTATTGTATCACAATCGAATCGTAAATCTGGAATAATACCGAAGATACCTGGGAGGTATGGATTCATCATGGATGATGATGATGAGGTACGTATCATAGAAGATGATGATCTAGTTATATACGATGAGGTAAGAGTTGTGGACACTTGGAGAAATGGATTGAAGCATGCTTCTTAAAAATGGAACATTCGTTTTGATGAGATAATCAAAAGAGTTTGATTTTATCAAAAACAAGAATGAACCTAGTGTGTACAAAAGGGTCAGTAGGAGCGTCGTGACATTCCTAGTATTATATATTGATATACTACGGATAAGGAATGACATACCAATCCTACAATTAGTAAAGATAAAGTTGTCTAAACATTACTCCAAGAATGATTTGGGAAGAGTATCATAATTGGGGATAAAATCTATATAGATATATTTAAGAGGATGCTCGACTTAAAGAAACATATATTCATTTGATGTTAAAATCGTTTAGCATGGTAAACTCCATCGGATGTCTCATGTTGATGAGCCTTAGAGTGTATCTCTCTTAATAGTCCCCATAGACTCATATAAGAGAGATTGCATGAGTAACTATCATGTATACAATGAAATGTACGAGACCTGATAATGATCAGTCATATTCTGGAGAAGTTCAATATGAGTCAGTGAAAAATATCTTAAAGTACTTAACCCACACTAAGGATGTGATCATTATCATGGTGGGTCTGAATTAAAACTAGAGGGCTTAATAGACTCGAGTTTTTTTAGATAGATCAAGACGATAGAAAATCTACTTTAAGGTAAAACGTTACCTTGAACAGTGGTGCAGTGAATTGAAAAGGTTTCAAACAACAAAGTGTTGTTGGTTTTGTGATAAAGACAAAGTATATAGCTATAAATGAAGCTGCAAGTTAATTGTTTGAATGAAAAGTTTATTACAGAACTATGAATAGTTCCTAAGTCTCGTCTTGGATCTAAACATGTGTTGTGGCACTTTCACTTGATTATAGGAATCATTGAAAGATGAAAAATCACTATAGAGATAGTGGACTCTCAAGAACAACATAACATATCTATTAACTAAAACTTATCCAACAGCAGGATAATCGTCACTTAGAGAAGAAGGGTATGAGATACCATAACGATTGGCTTTAGTACAAGTTGGAGATTGAAAGTAGTATGCACACAAGCCAATCATGTTTGATGATAAATCATATACTTTGTAATAATCTTATTCATTTATTAATAAAATGTATTAATTTATTAAAGACTTTTAATTATCTACATGATGCTGTTTTATATTATGTAATAAACCCATAGTTTTAAGCAATGCTTTTAGAATAATGATAATGATCATTCTAATGAGATCTAAATTCTTAAAAAGCTTAAAACTAAAATAGTTTCCAATCATTAGATTACTAAATTGGGGATTAATGAATCAGAATAGATTGGTACATACGTTGCTTGCTCATTGGATGAGGATGATTGATCTCATGATCATTTGTGTGGAGACACTAAAGCAAATATGTAGGTGCTTATTAGAGAATAAGTTCACTGAACGTGGCTCGCTAAGGAATACTTAATGGAGTTTTACTTGTCTGTCAATAGAAATTCCTGTAGTGATAGTAGTACAAGTGATCCTTAGATTTGAGATCATCATAGTATCTTGTGTATGATAAATTATACTTTGACTTATTCCTTAAGACCCTTAAGGTATATCAAAGGGTATGCTTGGGTATAATAAGTCGTACATGGAGATAACGTATGATCAATAAAGAATATACCACTTCTAGTAAAAGAAGAGAAATGTCCTATGTGATTCGATAAATGATAACTCAGTAGTCCTTAGCCAAGACAGAATGAAATTAGAAAGGAGTTTCTAATTTGAATTTATTTAGAGTTATGCATTTAAGAGTCGAAATACATATAATTAAATAAAATAAGAATTGATAGTAATTTCATGTCTTTTATTTAATTGGGGTATTATATGGTGGAAGGATTGAATTGTACGGTAACTATTTACTCAAAGGTTCTTTTATGATTAATGTTGAAATCTATATTATCTGGAAAGTCGTTAATCGCTAGGGAGGCTATCCCTATTGTAGATTAAATATTATTTATTTAAATAAATTAATATTTTAATTTATTTATTTAAATAAGATTAGAATTGTTCTAATTGATTTATTCACAACCAGTTTAATATGGAGAACCTAAATGGTCACACCATAAAAGAAAGAATAATTATTTATGAAGTTAATGGCATAATCGTAATAATAAGTTAAGTATATTTAATTTAATCTATGGTGATAGAATAAATTAAATAGCTTAATATTTATTATTTAATATTTTGAAAATATTAAATATAAATTAATAAAAGGAGTCTTATTATTATTATTACTATTATTATTATTTTTATTATTATTATTTAATTTCTAAAGGAGTTTGAGAATTAATTAATAAAAGTACTCTCAAATATCCTAATAATATTAGGAGGTTAATTAATTAAAAGAGTTTAATTAATTCTTCCTAATAAGATTAGGAGACAAATTAATTAATAGAATTTAATTAATTATCCCTAATAAGATTAGGGAGTTTAATTAATTAAAGTAATTTAATTAATTAAATAATATCCTATTTTCTAATTAGATTAGAAGGATTAACTGATATCTTTATAAGATGAGTCTTATGTTAGATATCAAAATGATACGTGATTCCAATTGTTGGAGAATATACTTTTTCTATAGAGATATAAAACTAGGGTTTAGCCAGTCACCCTTCTTCTTAAATATTTCTTCTTCCTTGGTGGATCACCTCTAGAGGCTAAACACTTGGGTGGCTAACGTTGATCAAAGGAAGAAACCCAACCCGGTAGATTCAAGTTTAACACGAAAAGGATTTGGAAGTGAACTTGTACCTGAGGAAGCTCGAATCTTCAAGGGTATGATTCTCGTTATTTATCTTTTCGTTTAATTAATAATTGTGCATAAAGGATGATCCGGGTATATGGTTTGTAAAAATTATAAACTCTGTTTTTCCATGCTTCCTCTTATTTTGTGCAATTTGATTGCGTTCATGAATATTACAAACCTAACACATACAGCAAACAATAGTTTTATAAAAGTTATCTTTTATTTTGTTTAACGATGAATTTATTCAATTCATCTCCTTTTAAACTCTATATAAGTTATTTGTATTTTCAACGTTTCCCTCTGTTCTAAGGTTATATCCTATGGTCTTACCCACCTAAGGTTTTTAACCTTAAAGCTCTGATACCAACCTATGACGCCCCCAAATTCAGGTACTTGAAACCTAAACTCGGTGCCTCACGATACCATTTCTATGAGCAGAATAATACTAATAATAATAACAATAATATAAATACCAAACATAATTTACATATGCATCAGAGTCTAAATCTCAGGTACGCGACCTTTAAACATTCATTACATCATAGATAATAAATATTCTTTTCTTAATAAACTTTAACTATTACACAAAATATTATAAAACTCATTCGAATAACTTTCATTTCCCCTTGTTCTTGCATGAACCTTCTGGTTGATCATACTTAGCTGAAAACATTTAAATTTAAAGAAAGAATGAGCATTTGATTGCCACACAAGTAATAGTATCAAGTAATATTAGCTGAAAGGATTAAATATTTTCTTTGAATAATACTTCTACAACGAATCAATAGTTGTGAAGTAAGTTGAACCAATAATAACAACATATCACTTCTATATCAAATTTTTGAAACTACGTACTGACTATAACTAGAGATCAATCAACAGACTATGAACATTATTTTCTGTTTTCAAAAAGGTATACAAAAATTCATCTGCAGACCGTCATAACTTACAGGCACGGGGGTGATCAGCCCGTTATGCCCTGTATTGATCAATACTACATGCAAGAACGATATTATCGTTCATCTTATCCACCTTAGGTGCACAAAAGTTTTCCCATGTTCGGGATGTTCATACTTAGTCGGGAATCCGAACCAAAACAATCTGGTTGTATACAATAAAGTTCTACCTTGTTCAACAATATTTTTAAGTTTATGTCTAGCTGAATCAAATAGCTTAGACGGCTTTTTAAGTCAATGTATACATACTAGAAACCAATAAGTATGTATCAACATGTGATTAAATACAATGATTATCTAAGTGAGGACACTTGTCTAACCCTATCTAGGAATTAACGAACAGAATAAAAATCTAAATTATACAATAATACTGTGTTGATAAACAATGATTGGATAATTTAAGAACTTGTATGAATACAAAGATTGAATATATAATCGATATCAATAGAGTCAATAATCTGGCATAATGATAACATAATTTTGAAGCTTTCTTACTCATGTCCATTGCATAAAGTAAATGCAAAGTTAGGATACTTGCCTGAGCTGCTACTTACAATAACACAACTTAGTTTTATCTTTTATACCGAAACCTATCATTAATAAGATCATTCGTTCGATTAGAATAATATATTATAACACATAGTACTGTTATTTACAGTCAGCACATAACCTAATCACCTTGTCACATATGTTTAGCAGTCATTGGATCCTAAACAAACACGTATCTAGTCCAATTATCTAAGTCCGGATCAATTTCTGAAATTTTTCAGTGTACCGACGACTTTATCGGGTAATTATCGAGTCTAAAACTCTATTCAGTAATTTAATAACTGTAAATATCAGTCATATTATTTTTAAATGACTTATAATAATTTTTAAATAATTATTATAATTTATCTTAATTTTTCAAACATCGAAATTATTATTAAATGATTTAAATATTAAATAATTCTATTATCATAAATATTTAATTAATATTAAACTTTAATGAAACCATTACAAAAATATTAAAGTTATTTATACTAACTCAAAATATTTTTAAACCATTTTTATTACCCTTAAATGATTTTTAAACTATTTAAAATTATTTTTAAATAATTACCATTAATATTTAAATATTAATTTATTATTCTCCAAAATATTAAAAGTCATTTATTATTACTTAAAATATTTTTAAATCAGTTATATCCTTTTTAAATGTTTTTTAATTCAATAAAACAATTTTCAAACTATTTATTTAATATAATTATTAAATAACTCTAATATCATTTAGCATTAAATTATTAATAAAATTTACCTTTAAATATTAAAAGTTATATTTTATAACTTAAAATATTTTTAAACTATTTATTTTCATTTAAAAAGATTTTTATAATATTAAAATCATTTTTAATTAATTTATTTAATATAATTACCAAATAAATATAATATCATTAATATTTAATAATCAATTAAACTTATCTTAAAATATTAAAAGTTATGTTTTATAACTTAAAATATTATTAAATACCTTATTATCATTTAAAATGATTTTTAATATAATAAAATAACTTTTAATTAATTTATTTAATGCATTTATTAAATAAATTAAATATCAATAATATTCAAATAAATACTAATATTTATGAAAAACATGTCAAATTATTAAAAGTTAATTTCTATAACTTAAAATAATTTT
Organism: Panax notoginseng; assembly: GCA_016801055.1. Lineage (NCBI taxonomy): Eukaryota > Viridiplantae > Streptophyta > Magnoliopsida > Apiales > Araliaceae > Panax > Panax notoginseng. The sequence goes on along the minus strand of CM029015.1, from coordinate 83,087,874 downwards.
TAAAATAATTTTTGTAATTTTCAGAAATTATTTTCTATTTTTAAATGATTTTTAGAAATTAAATTAATTAATTTTAATAATTATGTCACTAAAGCCCTTTGGCGACAGAAAGTGTCGCCTTAGGTGTTCTTGAGGCTCAAGAACATTCAAAGTCAGTGTTTGAGTAGCCTACTTTGATCGTGTGTAACTCACTGTCAAAAATATTTCTGGACTAGATATTGATTAAATGTTGTAGTATATATGTGAAACCCCAGATTTTATGAATAAAGATTTAATTTTTCGAAATATTTTTTTAAATATTATGGTGTGAATTTAAGATAATGTTATAGTTGTGGGTAGTATTTATAAATTTTGCAAAGTATGCAAGTTGTTGTATTATATTCGATTGGTCGGGAAATATTATTTTTGTCGGGGAATATTCGTACGACGGCACAATTATTGGTGGATCCCACAACAGAATTACTGTCGGATTGAGAAAATAACAAAAATATTTTATTAAAAATAACGGCGGAAGTTTTACCGTTGATACTGTTGAACTACTCGGTAGTAAAAGTACAGTAATACGCGTGGTTGCATAGTAGCACACGGTATTGATTATTGATGTTTATGTGAGAAGTCACTCAGTATTGTTCAATCGAGTAATCGGGACACTTTTTGTGTCGGAGTACTATTCACGAGTTACTATTCATGAGTTTTTATTCACGGGTTACTATTCACATAAATTACAATTCACCCGAATATTATTCACTCGGATATTTGGGATACTTTTCGTGTCGGAGTACTATTCACGAGTTACTATTCACGATTTACTATTCACCCAAATTACTATTCACTCTAGTATTGTTCACTCGGGTATTTGGGACACTTTTTGTGTCGGAGTACTATTCACGAGTTACTATTCATGAGTTATAATATTAATGATGAATGTTGTTCGGAGTTGAATTTAGAGACGCGGACGTGACATTTGAGTCCGAAACGTCGAAATTAGTACACTAAAATTTTCGAAATTCACTATTTGGTCAAAAAGTCAACAGTTGACTTTTTCGAAAAAAGTCAAACTTCAAAATTTTAAAATTTATATTTTTGATAAAAATAGTTTCATTATGTTGGAATTGTTTGTGTTAGTGAAAATCGACATTTATTTCGATAATAATTGATATCTGGAGGTTATATTGACCAATCGGGTATTTAACCGGATAAATGAGCAATTGATTGCTATTATTTCACATGATTATAACTATTTGTTCACATGTTATACTATTGACTCACATTCTTGTTACTATTAGGGGAGTTGGTGCAAGATTGATAATACTTGCATGACTAAGTTAAAAATGGAGGTATAGAGGGAGGTACTATATTGTAAATAATTTTTTACATGTTTAGAACTATTGAGTCACGTGATTTTACTATTGATTCACATGATTTACTATTAGGGGAGTTGGTGCAAGTTTGATAATACTTGGATGATTGAATTAAAATGAAAGAAAAGTTGGAGGTATTGTACTATAATATTTCGAGCCCCAAAACGTGCAATTATCGAAACTATGTTTTTTTATAAATAGAAGCTCATTTTTCCTTCATTTTTCACCAATTCACTAAAGCTTTAGAGCCATTATTATAGAGAGAAATTATAGAGAGAAACAAGTGGTATTATTGTGAATAATAAGGGGTTAATTTGATATAATACTTTGGTTATGAGTGAAATGTGCAAATTTTGCAAAATAAGCAAGTGGTTATAGAATATTCATTTTGTCGGGAAATATTCGTTTGGTCGTGGAATATTCTTGCTGTCGGGGAATATTCGTACGACGGCGCAGCCTTGTGTGGGCTCTATAACGGAAAGCGATTGGATGAAGAAAACGACAAGTATAAGTTGTTTATAAATAACGGCGTAGTTGTTACCGTTAATACTGTTGGAATACCCGGTGGTTAAAATACAGTAGCACACGGTATTGCACCAATTATTGATTCTTACGTAAGAAGGCACTACTCAATAATTATTACAGTAGTTATTATTCAATATTTTATTTTATTGATTCAATAATTGCTGCGTTGATATTTTATATTATTGTTGTTACAATAATTGTTGCTGCACAGTATTTTCCTTTATCAGATCAATAATTCATATTATTTGAATAATATTATTAGATAACATTATTGGCAATGCCTAGAAAGTTCTGTCTAAGGAGAGGATTAGTCATCTAATTGCGCGCCAGTAAGGAGAAATCCTTATTGGAAAGCCCCCTCTTTCCTGAGAACGGCCTGGTTGTCATAAATGTGATTCTGTAATATTATTTATGAATAATTAATTATTGATTCATATGATAAGGAAATATTTATTTTATGTGGATATAAATGAGGGATATATTTTTGTGGTTAAAAATAAAGGAGTTAATGTTGAGGTTTTTATCAGTATTTTTGTCAGAATGGAGGTATTAAAAATCAGGGTTTTTGAGATATTTTGCAGGGGTTATAATTTTTAATCCGACCGTTGGATCGTGGTAATTTTTGGACATGTTATACATATATAAGTTGAGTATATGTCCACAAATTTTGAACCATTAAAAATGAACGTATGATTTATTATGAATTTTACGAGATGACTGGTTCAGAAATTGTTGAATTTTCGGAGTTAATTATTTTGGTGGAAAATTCTAGAATTGGTGGGCCCCACTCTTGGTTGGTGAAGAAATGTGCTGAGATTTTTACTCAAATGTGATGGGTGGGAATAGTAGCAGGTAAAGCCATCAGGTTGCAGGTTAAGTCTACTTCGGCGTGCTAACATTTTCCTATAAATAGAGGGCTAAGTTAGAATTGAAAATCACACCAGAAACAAGTTTTCTCTCTTTTTCCTCTAAATTATTGAGTGTATTTTATGAGTATTTAGATACTTTGAGAGTTTCTATTTATCAGATCAAGTTTCTTTCAGCCTTATACCGGTATTCCGACCAGAAGTACTGATATTTTGAGGTAAGGGATATTATTTTCTTCTTAAATGATATTATTTTCTTCAATATCATTATGCTGAAATATTAACATGAGTTTTTATCAAATTTGGAACTTTTTTTGTCGGGGGTTACTATTCACGTATACGGTACTATTCACGAATACGACACTATTCACCTAAATTTTTTTTCCCTTTTTGTCCAAGATGTCTATTATGGTTACTATCTTTGATTGTATCCATGTTTTGATCTTTATTTTTGAATTCTGCTTCACAATTGATTATTATGAAGTATTATTGATCTTGGATAAACTGTTATGCGAATCCCTACTATTTGTCCTTCTTTCTCACTGGATTCGTTCTCTTTAAGATATTTTTCATCATCCTCAGTCCTAAATGATAATATTACTGAATATCTTTGGCCTGTAGTGCAAAGATGTATGATTACTTGATGAATATCTTTGGCCTGTAGTGCAAAGATGAACAGGTGTTGAGATGAACATGACTGACAGGTGATACAAATGAATATCTTTGGCCTGTAGTGCAAAGATGAATATTTGGATAAAGATGATTATTAATTGATGTTACAGGGATAAAATATTGATGATGGACTTTTAATATTAGAAGATAGTAGAATTCATTCTCTACTTGACTCTTCTAATGGTTTGCTGTTTCCGCTGCAGTTGTTGATCTAAAACTTGTTGTCGATTATATTCTATCATATTTTTCCCTGTTGAATACTAATGATAATTTGTTGTATATTATCTTAGTCATAATATTCTTTACTGGGCTAGTTGAGCTCACCCTTTTCCTTTTTGTTCCATTTTTCTTCTCATGAGGTAAGAACATAGCAGGATCTAGTCGGGGTATGGAGTGATGGTTCTAGAAAGATATTTTAGTAGTCCTCACTATTTCTGTAAAATAATATTTGAATAATTGTATTGAGGACTTATTTGAGTGTGAATATTGTCTAGAAGACAATATTTGTATTTAAACTCACAGTATGTGTTGTCGTATTTTGCACGACAATTGTATTATTGAAGTTGTAGTTTGCTTTATGTACCATGTATTTGACGACTCAGAATGGGTGTTGTATACCTATTTTAGGAGCGTCTGTTTGGGGGCGTCACAGACGCCCCCAAAATTAGGTATATATCACCCATCTTAGGTCGCCAGATACATGGTACAGAATTCAAATACATCTTACTAATACAACTGTCGTGTACAACACGACAACAATGTTAAACTGATAAAATACAATAGACATTAAGTTTAACTGCAGCGGAACAAGCAATCCATTAAAAGAGTCAAGTAGAAAATAAAATCTACTATCTTTTATGATTTAAAAGGTTTTTCATGACTTTTATCGCTGAGACTCAGCTTAATAAATAATCCACATCATCGAATCACCCCTGCACTACGGCCAAGGATATTCTTTAGTATCACGACCACGAATTATCCATGCACTACGGCTAAAGATAATCATGTTTTCATCAACGGTCCTGATCATGCCATAAAACAATTCATCTTTGCACTACGGCCAAAGAGAATCCATAGCCATAATCATACCAAAAACTGTCCATCAAAGCACTACGGCAAATGAGGATTTTTACCACATCATTTGTAACATTACGGTCATGATTACACCGAATAATCCCTGGTCATAATCATACCAAGTCCATCTATGCACTACAGGACACAGATGACTTTCAACAAAATATAATCATGAGGATAATGACAATGATATACGAATTCAATAAAATAAGTTCAAGAATTAATTTATCCAGGAACTGATAACGTCCAAATTGTCAACATGATACTTCTTTGTGGAGTAAAATTCAATAATGCTCAGAAAAATATTTTCATGAAAAGATACTGGATGAAGCGCAAATATAAAGGATATTCCACTAATTTCATGGAGTATAGAAGTCAAAACTTTAACCAACTGAGTATAATAAGGAATGGAATAACAAAAGAAATCACCAGGCATGCGATAGACCACATAGGCAGGTTATTCCAACAGAATAATAAATAACAGAACCAGGTCCGACGTAAACCGCACAGACAGGATATTCCAACAGAATAGTAAAGATGGAACCAGGTCCGGCGTAGAACGCACAGACAGGATATTCCAACAGAATAGTAAAGACGGAACCAGGTCCGGCGTAGAACGCACAGACAGGATGTTCCAACAGAATAATAAATAATGGAACTAGGTCCGGCGTAGAACGCACAGACAGGATGTTCCAGCAGAATAATAAGGAATGGAATAATAGACGAATTTCACCAAGTATGCGGTACTTCGCATAAACAGGTTATTCCAACATAATAACAAAGAATGGAACAACAGAAGTTCTCTTCATGAAGATGAAAGAAAGAAATAATATTCTTTACCTTTGAAAGAAACTGGATATAGAAGTAGTGAGGGAGCAAACTTCTCTTCTTCTATAGATTTTCTCTCTATAGCTTCTGTCTATAATTTCTCTCTATAATAATGGCTCTAAAGCTTTAGTGAATTGGTGAAAAATGAAGGAAAAATGAGCTTCTATTTATAGGAAAACATAGTTTCAATAATTGCACGTTTTGGGGCTCGAAATATTATAGTACAATACCTCCAACTTTTCTTTCATTTTTAATTCAATCATCCAAGTATTATCAAACTTGCACCAACTCCCCTAATAGTAAATCATGTGAATCAATAGTAAAATCATGTGACTCAATAGTTCTAAACATGTGAAAAATTAATTACAATATAGTACCTCCCTCTATACCTCCATTTTTAACTTAGTCATGCAAGTATTATCAATCTTGTACCAACTCCCCTAATAGTAACAAGAATGTGAGTCAATAGTATAACATGTGAACAAATAGTTATAATCTTGTGAAATAATAGCAATCAATTACTCATTTATCCGGTTAAATACCCGATTGGTCAATATAACCTCCAGCTATCAATTATTATCGAAATAAATGTCGATTTTCACTAACACAAACAATTCCAACATAATGAAACCATTTTTATCAAAAATATAAAATTTAAAATTTCGAAGTTTGACTTTTTCTGAAAAAGTCAACTATTAACTTTTTGACCAAATAGTGAATTTCGGAAAATTTTGTGTTTATAGACTATTTTTACTAATTTCGACGTTTCGGACTCAAATATCACGTCCGCGTCTCCAAATTCAACTCCGAACAACATTCATCATTAATATTATAACTCATGAATAGTAACTCGTGAATAGTACTCCGACACGAAAAGTGTCCCAAATACCCGAGTGAACAATACTAGAGTGAATAGTAATTTTGGTGAATAGTAACTCGTGAATAGTAACTCGTGAATAGTAACTCATGAATAGTAACTCGTGAATAGTAACTCATGAATAGTACTCCGACACAAAAAGTGTCCCGAATACCCGATTGAACAATACTGAGTGACTTCTCACATAAGCATCAATAATCAATACCGTGTGCTACTATGCAACCACGCGTATTACTGTACTTTTAACACCGGGTGTTTCAACAGTTAACGGTAAAACTTCCGCCGTTATTTCCATAAAATATTTTTGTCATTTTCTCAATCCGACAATAATTCCGTTGTGGGGTCCACCAATAATTGTGCCGTCGTACGAATATTTCCCGACAAAAATAATATTCCCCGACCAATCGAATATAATATAACTTGCATACTTTACAAAATTTATAAATACTACCCACAACTATAACATTATATCAAATCCATACCATAATATAAAAAAAATAATAATAAAAATATTTCGAGAATATTAAATATTTATTCATAAAATCTGGGGTCTCACAATCTCATCTCCTTATGGAATTTCGCCCTCGAAATTTATGTACGTACCTGGAATGCTGAAGAGGTGAGGATACCTCGTCAGATTCTAACTCTTGAGGTATAACCTTTGAGTGTTGAATACGATTATTCTTATCCAAGATGTTAACATGTATCTCCTCATACTTTAAATCTTCTGCTATCTCGTCCGGTTCTAAATTAATAATGTGGTTCGGGTCGTCCACATTCATAACATCGACACGTTAAAAACGTTATAAACACGCATCATACTTGGCAGTAAAACGAGTATATAAGCCACAGTTCTTACTTGATCGAGGATTTAAAATGGGTCAATTAAATCGAGGGTTGAGATTTCCTCTCTTCGTCGATTCTTGCTTCTAGAATAACGCCCTCTTGAACCTTCTTCTTCACATTCATCAGCTCCGGGTTTGTAGCTTGATCGGCTTTAACTTTATCGATTAAAGTTGGTTCTACTCATATATTCGTTATCTTTACGTGGGTTCCTAGAGTCTTTAACTCTATCTTCATCATTTGTAAGCCGTACGAAATGGGTCTTTGTGTTAACAACATCGCACTCGTAAACGCATACAATCTTCTACTAAACGCGTCAGCTACCACGTTTGCATTTCCGCGATGATATTGCATGGTACGATCGTAATCTTCAACAGCTCGAGCCGACGTCTTTGGCGCATTATACGTTCGTTTTGGTTGAAGAAATATTTAAAGGTTTAAGAAATGGGTTTTGTACTGGGGTCAATACAAAATTCGATTTCACGCTCTAAGGGTAGGCTAAGAAGTCTTCAAGAATATGTCAAGAAATTTATTAACTATAGAAATATCATTCAAAACTGTGACTCTCATCCAAGACTTGGATAGTACGTCACATTGATACCTATCAACTTGGCATCGTCATTCACAACGTCCCCTACAGAAAGTTCGGCTTCGGTGCATTCCACACAAGGAAGTCACCAGCGAAAGGCTCGGGGCTCTTTACTTAAGGCTTGATATGACAATGATTGACTTTAGTGGTTTGGTTGCTTGAATTCGCATAGTAGGTTGGTTAGGAATATGAAAGTTAACCACCTTACGAAAAGAATAATGAGTAGTTAACCAATCGTTCCTAAAATCACATCAACGGCAAGTATTTTCAAAAAGATACGATCGACAGGTAACGTGAAAGTGTTGATTTGAACAATATTTATAAATAGTGGATGTAACGAAGGTTTCTACTATAGAAGTTTCAACCAATAAGTCAAAGTCTAATTTCTTCGAAGTCAAATTTAAACGTTGAGCGTAAGCAAGAGAGATAAAAGAATGGGTAGAACCGGTATCTAATAAGGTATAGACTTCGTAAAAATTTATAATTAACTAACCCGTGATACCTTCGTTTGATTCCTCGTTAGGGTAATTCAAAAGTCGATTATTCGTACCTGGTATCCACCAACAATGTTTTATCCCTGTAACATCACTCAACAGTTTCTTTCCACGATCATATGAATAACTCATAATCATAATTGTGATTCTAAATTTTTCTTCGCACCCAGGACGAAGAATATTTTCATCACCTGTCTTTACCTGAAACATCAAAGATCATGATTATACCAAATCACAGTTCCTGTTCATAATCATACTAATAAATCCATCTTTGCATTACAGCCAAAGATATTCAACAACAGTTCATCTTTGCACTACAGGCCAAAGATATTCATCAGCATACCATCTTTGAACTACAGGCCAAAGATATTCCTCAACAGTTCATATTTGCACTATAGGCCAAATATATTAATATCTCAAAGAAATATATAATCATTTCAGAATTATATAAACAATAATTATAACCATGTTGATCAATTCACCTTTACACTTAAGCTAAAGATATTCAGTTATAAATTCAATGGTCATGATCATACCAGTCAACAATTCAACTTTGCACTACTAGCCAAAGAGAACCCATAGTCATGATCATACCAACAATCTACCCATCTTTACACTCAAGTGAAAGAGAATTTCAACATCAGGGTTATAAAAATGTTATATATGATAATAAAAACAATATGATCAAAATATAGATTTAATTTCAAGAGTAATATTCATAAATTAACTATAATTTGGTCAGAAAAAGAAATCAATTTTATCATGAATAGTAACTCATGAATAGTAACTCGTGAATAGTAACTCATGAATAGTAACCCCGACATAAAAAGGTAGAAATTCCACAATAAAATTTATACCAATATTTCGGTATAATGATATTGAAAGAATAACATTTCTTAAGCTTATAAATAATTTATTTTAATTGTTTACAATTTACTAAATAATGCATTTAATCATCCTAAAATGTCAAACTCATAAGATTTTATCACCAATAACCAAAAACCCTCATCAAAAATCTGCATATACCTCATATAGGATTCTCAAGTCATAAAATCCTATTTTTCAATTTTCTTACTGCATATAACATATTTAATTCATTTGCTCATAACTAGTCTATTTTTATGAAAAATACCAAATCAGTTCTAAAAATATTTTTTTTCTGAAATTTAGCAGAATATAGTCCCATATTGAACATATATTTTTCTCAGAATTTTTAAAACTCAGTTACTATTTTTCATATGGCCAAAACCGCTGAATATTTAGACATTTATCATAAATTGTACTTTTATCCAAAAATTTTGAAATTCACAGAGTAGACTGATATTATATACATATACTTCCAATAAAAAATTCATCAATTTTGGAGTTAACCACAAGGAGTTATAAGCGGTTACTTTTAAAATAGTCTTTTTCCGTAAAATTCATAACTCTTAATCTATTCATCCAAAAATCATCATTTTTGGACACAATCAATAAAACTCATCAAAATATCATTTCAAATTTTTCTAGAATTTTCTGAGGGTCAGAAGAATTTTGAACTGAAAAACATAATAACCCTTAAAATCTCTTACCTCAAAAGAGCAGTACTTCGGAGGAAACTTCTACTAAATAGCAACTCTTAAGTATCTAAATACTCTCAAAAATATGCTTGATAATATAGAGGGAAAGAAAACTTGTTTCTGGTGTGATTTTCAATTCTAACTTAAGTACCTATTTATAGGAAAATGCTAGAACGCCAAAGGAGACTAAATTAATAAATTAATATTATTAATTTACAGTAATACGCGTTATTGAACAGATCATATTTGCACTGTGAATTTTGTGAATAGTAACTCGTGAATAGTAACTCATGAATAGTAACTCGTAAATAGTAACTCATGAATAGTAACTCATGAATAGTAACCCCGACATGAAAAAGGTAAAAATTCCACAATAATATACATACCAATATTTCGGTATAATGATATTGAAAGAATTATATTTCTTAAGCTTATAAATAATTTATTTAAATTATTTACACTTTACTAATTAATGCATTTAATCATCATAAAATGTTAACTCTTAAGATTTCATCCTCAATAACCAAAACCCTCCTCAAAAATCTGCATATACCTCATATAGGATTCTCAAGCCATAAAATCCTATTTTCCAATTTTCTTACTTCACATAACATATTTAATTCATTTTCTCATAACTAGTCCATTTTCATGAAAAATATCAAATCAGTTCCAAAAATATTTCTTTTCTGGGATTTAGCAGAATATAGTCTCATATTGAACATATATTTTTCTCAGAATTTTTAAAATTCATTTACTATTTTTCGTACGGCCAAAACAGCCGAATATTTAGATATTTATCAAAAATTGTACTTTTATCCAAAAAATTTTAAAATTTACAGAGTATACTTCTATCATATACATGTACTCCCAATAAAAATTCACCAATTTTGGAGTTAACCACAAGGAGTTATAAGCGGTTACTTTTAAAACAGTCTTTTCCCGTAAATTTCATAACTCTTAATAACCCTTAAAATTCCTTACTATCTCTTACCTCAAAAGAGCAGCACTTCTGACTGGATATCGAATATGACGCTGAAAGATACTTTCACTGATGAATAGCAACTCACCAAGTATCTAAATACTCAAAAAATACACTCAATAATCTAGAGAGAGAAAGAGAAAAAACTTGTTTCTAGTATGATTTTCAATTCTAACTTAGCCCTCTATTTATAGGAAAATGTTAGCACGCCGAAGCAGACTTAACCTGCAACCTGATGGCTTTACCTGCTACTATTTCCACCCACCACATTTGAATAAAAATTTCAGCACATTTCTTCACCAACCAAGAGTGGGGCCCACCAATTCTAGAATTTTCCACCAAAATGATTAACTCCGAAAATTCAACAATTTCTGAACCAGTCATCTCGTAAAAATCATAACAAATCATACGTTCATTTTTAACGGTTCAAAATTTGTGGACAATACTCAACTTATATATGTATAACATATCCAAAAATTACCACGATCCAACGGTCGGATTAAAAATTATAACCCCCGCAAAATAACTCAAAAACCCTAATTTGATTTTTAATACCTCCATTCCGACAAAAATACTAATAAAACACCTCAACATTAACTCCTTCATTTTTAACCACAAAAATATATCCAACATTTAGATCCACATAAAAATAAATATTTCCTTATCATATGAATCAATAATTAATTATTCACAAATAATATTACAGAAACACATTTATGACAACCAGGCCGTTCCCAAGAAAGAGGGGGCTTTCCAATAAAGATTTATCTTTATTGGCGCGCAATTAGGTGACCAAACCTCTCCTTAGACAGAACTTTCTAGACATTGCCAATAATGTTATCCAATAATATTATTCAAATAATATAAATTATTGATCTAATAATGAGAAATACTGTGCAGTAACAATTATTGAAACAACAATAATATAAAATATCAACGCAGCAATTATTGAATCAATAAAATAAAATATTGAACAGTAACTACTGTAACAATTATTGAGTAGTGCCTTCCTTCGTAAGAATTAATAATTCAAAAATACTGTGCAATCAGTGTGCTACTGTGTAACAACGTGTATTACTGTATTTTAACCACCGGGTATTCCAACAGTGTTAACGGTAACAACTACGCTGTTAATTATAAAAACTCAATTTTTGTTGTTATCTTCATCCGACAGTTATTCGTTATGGGGCCCACAAATAGCTGCGCCGTCGTACGAATATTCCCCGACAGAAAGAATATTCCACGACCAAACGAATATTCCCCGACAACAATGATTATTTTATAACCACTTGCTTATTTTGAAAAAAATTCATATATCACCTTTAACTTTAACTTTTTATCAATTTAACCATTTTCTGAATCGTAATTATCAGAAAAATTGAATACTTTTATTTCATAAAATTCGGGGTCTTACAATCTCCCCTCCTTATGAATTTTCGTCCTCGAAATTTACGTACCTGGTATTTCAAAGAGTTGAGAATACCTTCCTTTCATTTCAGATTCCATCTTCCTTGTCATCATAATTTCTCAATTGCTCATCTCCTTTATTTCAAATATCATTCTAGAATACAGCTTCAAAACAAGGGTTAATTTAACAAATTAACATATCACATAATATCCCGATATTATGACTGACCAATAAATAAGCTTAGGTAGGACATAATAGCGAAGGATTTACTCATCTCTCCCCTCCTAGTTATATTCCCCGATCTCCACCAGAGACCATATCCCTAAGCTCTGATACCAAAATGTAACGACCCCAAAACAGGTCCATTCCATCCAACCTATTCTGAGTCACTAAATACATGGTACAGAAAACAACTACAACTTTATTAAAACAATTGTCGTGTAAAATACAACAACACATATGTTGTGAGTTTGGATACAAATATATACCAAATGTGACTCATGTTCCATCCGTGGACAGCACCTCACAATGACACCTTACATAAAGGTATAGTCAAAAACTATTTTAGAAATTAGAATCTTTGGGAAGTGCTCAAGGAAACCTTCGTACATGGGAGACCATGCTTCTAGGTTGTGATAGATATCATATGGCTACAGAATTATCCTTGGTTGACCCAATATACCCCAAAGAAAAACGAGAAGATTACTATTATATTCTTCCTAATGGTGAGTCTTCTCTTGACTTATCATTATCTCCACTGTCTCTAATTGAGAATTATACTTTAAACAAATACCAAGATTATATAGGTAGTGCTCGTAAATATACTCAGCAAGTGGATGAGCACAATCCTATCTTATGATGAGGTTGTATGTCATTAGACATCTGGTATGATAGTGGCAAAATACCCTTCCAATGTTTGGTTCGCTTCACCCTAGATGATTCACCAAATATAACTACTAAATGATGACCACCGTTCTATTCCCCTGTTACCCTCGCTCGACCCAGCTACACTATTATTACCTGAAAGGAATTGTGAAGCAAAATGGTGAGCACAACTAGCTCAGTAAAGAATATCATGACTAAAGATAAATAAGTTATCAATAGCCTTTAACAGAATTAAATCAGAGAATTAGAACATATGGTAGATGATAAAAATTTCAACCATAGTTGCAGCGGAACGAGCAAACCATTAGAAGAGTCAAATAGACCATAAAGTCTATTATCTTCTCCACATTAAAAGTCCACCAATAATGTTTTATCCCTCTAACATTAATCAACAGTTCCTTTTCACAATTATATGAATAACTTATAATCATAATTGTAATTCTAAATTCCTCTTCGCATCCAGGACGAAGATAATTTTCCTCACATGTCTTTACCTGAAACATCAAAGATCATGGTTATACCAAATCACAGTTCCTGTTCATAATCATATTAATAAATTCATCTTTGCACTACGGCCAAAGATATTCATCAACAAACCATCTTTGCACTACGGGCCAAAGATATTCAATAACAGTTCATCTTCGCACTACAGGCCAAAGATATTCATCAATAATTTATCTTTGCACTACAGGCCAAAGATATTCCTCAACAGTTCATATTTGCACTACAGGCCAAATATATTCACATCTCAAAGAAATATATAATCATTTCAGAATTTATATACACCATAATTATAACCATGTTAATCAATTCATCTTTACACTTAAGCTAAATATATTCAAGTATAAATTCAATGGTCATGATCATACCAGTTAACAATTTATCTTTGCACTACAGGCCAAAGACATTCCTCAGTCACGATCATACCAATAATTTACCCATCTTTACACTCAAGTGAAAGAGAAATTCAACATCAGGGTTATAAAAATATTATATATGATAATAAAAATAATATGATAAACAACTGCATTTATTTTCGAGAGCAACAATCATAAATCAACGATAATTTGGTCAGAAAAAGAAACTAATTTTTTGTCGTGAATAGTACCAGTGAATAGTAACCCGTGAATAGTAACTCGTGAATAGTAACTCATGGATAGTAACCCGTGAATAATAACTCATGAATAGTAACTCATGAATAGTAACCCCGACATGAAAAAGGTAGAAATTCCACAATAATATACAAGCCAATATTTCGGTATAATGATATTGAAAGAATTATATTTCTTAAGCTTATAAATAATTTATTTAAATTGTTTACACTTTACTAATTAATGCATTTAATCATCATAAAATGTCAACTCTTAAGATTTCATCATCAATAACCAAAACCCTCATCAAAATCTGCATATACCTCATATAGGATTCTCAAGCCATAAAATCTTATTTTCCAATTTTCTTACTTCACATAACATATTTAATTCATTTTCTCATAACTAGTCCATTTTCATGAAAAATACCAAATCAGTTCCAAAAATATTTCTTTTCTGGGATTTTGCAGAATATAGTCCCATATTGAACATATATTTTTTTCAGAATTTTTAAAATTTATTTACTATTTTTTATATGGCCAAAACAGCCGAATATTTAGATATTTATCAAAAATTGTACTTTTATCCAAAAATTCCGAAATTTACAGAGTATACTTCAATCATATACATGTACCCCAATAAAAATTTCACCAATTTTGGAGTTAATCACAAGGAGTTATAAGCGGTTACTTTTAAAATAGTCTTTTCCCGTAAAATTCATAACTCTTAATATATACATCCAAAAATCACCATTTTTGGACACAATCAATAAAACTCATCAAAATATCATTTCAAATTTTTTCAGAATTTTCTAAAGGTCGAAAGAATTACGAAATAAAAAATATTATAACCCTTAAAATCCCTTACTATCCCTTACCTCAAAAGAGCAGCACTTCTGACTGCATATCGGATATGACGCTGAAAGAAACTTGCATTGATGAATAGCAATTCACCAAGTATCTAAATACTCACAAAATATACTCACTAATCTAGAGAGAGAAAGTGTAACGCCCCCAAAATTAGGTATACATCACCCATCTTGGGTCGTCAGATACATAGTACAGAATACAAATACAACTTACTAATACAACTGTCGTGTACAATACGATAAAACATAAACTGTGAGTTTGAATACAAATATTATCTTCTAGAGAGTATTCATACTCAAAAAGAGTCCTCACTACATTTATTAACACACCATTACATAGAATAGTGAGGACTACTAACTAATACTATCATTCTGACCATCATTCCGTTCCCCAACTTGCCCCAGCTACGTTCTCATTTCCTGAAGAGAACAGTGAAAGAAAGGGTGAGCTCAACTAGCCCAGTAAGAAATATTATGACTAAGATAATGCAGAATAAATTATCATTTGCCTTCAACAATGTTAAACTGATAAAATATAATAGACATCAAGTTTAACTGCAGCAGAATAAACAATCCATTAAAAGAGTCAAGTAGAAAATAAACTCTACTATCTTTTATGATTTAAAAGATTTTTCAACACTGTGATCGCTGGAACTCAGCTTAATAAAATAATCCACATCATTGAATCACCCCTGCACTACGGCCAAGGATATTTGTGTATTTATTAATGGTCATGATCATGCCAACAACTGTCCATCAACGCACTACAGGCCAATGAGTACTTTTACCACATCATTTGTAATATTATGGTCATGATTATACCGAATAATCCCTGGTCATAATCATACCAAGTCCATCTATGCACTACAGGCCACAGATGACTTTTAACATTTTATAAACATGAGGATGATGACAATGATATAAGAATTCAATAAAACAAGTTCAAGAATTAATTTATCCAAGAATTAACAACGTCCAAATTGTCAACATGATACTGCTTTGTGGAGTAAAATTTAAGAAAGCTTAGAAGAATATTTTCATGAAAAGATACTGGATGAAACGTAATTATCAAGGATATTCCACAAATTTCATGGAGTATAGAAGTCAAAACTTAACCAACTGAGTATAATAAAGAATGAAATAACAAAAGAAATCACCATGCATGCGATAGACCGCACAGACAGGTTATTCCCGCAGAATAATAAATAGTGGAACCAGGTCCGGCGTAAAACGCATAGACAGGATATTCCAACAGAATAATAATAAAGACGGAACCAGGTCCGGTGTAAAACACACAGACAGGATGTTCCAGCAGAATAATAATAAAGACGGAACCAGGTCCGGTGTAAAACACACAGACAGGATGTTCCAACAAAATAATAATAAAGACGGAACTAGGTCCGGTGTAAAACACACAGACAGGATGTTCGAACAAAATAACAGAAGAATGTCACCAAGTATAGGGTAGACCGCGTATACAGGTTATTCCAACAGAATAATAAATAATGAAATAACAACAGTTCTCTTCATGAATAAGAAAGAATAACACCCCTTACCGTTTTAAAGAAGAGCTGAAATAAGGAAGTAGTTAAGTAGCAGAATATTCTTCTTCTCTCTCTCTATAGTTTCTCGCTTTAGAGTTCAGTGAATTCGTAAGAAATAATGAAGGAATGAGCTGCTATTTATAGAAAAATAGAATGCATAGTAACTAATCCATGAACGGTTCAGATTGATTACTTTAATCCGACGGTCCATGTTTAAAGAAAAATCTTTTAAATAAAATATAATATATTCTATTTATAGAATAACTTTAATAAAGTATTCTGTTTTATATAAAAAGATGTTTCTGTTTTATTACGTTAATAATACGAATAAAATAAAACGTCATTATCGCTAAATAATTCATATTATTAACTGACAATAATTGAATCAAACTGAGTGACTTCTCACATAAGCATTAATAATCAATACCATGTGCTACTATGCAACCACACGTATTACTGTAATTTTACTACCGAGTAGTTCAACAGTATCAATGGTAAAACTTCCGCCGTTATTTTTAATAAAATATTTTTGTCGTTTTCTCAATCCGACAATAATTTCGTTATGGGGTCCACCAATGATTGTGTCGTTGTAAGAATATTCCCTGTTAAAACGAATATTTTCCGATCAATCGAATATTATATAACAACTTGCGAACTTTGTAAAATTTATAAATATTATCCACAACTATAACATTATATCAACTTAACTCCATAATATTCAAAAATGATATTTATAAAAAATTTATCTTTATTTATAAAAATTGGGGTCTTACAACCTCCCCTTGTAAGACCCCAACTTTTATAAATAAAGATGAATTTTCTATAAATATCATTTGTGAATATTATGGAGTTAATTTGATATAATGTTATAGTTGTGGGTAATATTTATAAATTTTCCAAAGTACGCAAGTTGTTATATAATATTCGATTGGTCGGGGAATATTCGTTTTAACAGGGAATATTCGTACGACACAATCATTGGTGGACCCCACAACGGAATTATTATCGGATTGAGAAAACGACAAAAATATTTTATTAAAAATAACGGCAGAAGTTTTACCATTGTTACTGTTGAACTACCCGGTAGTAAAAGTACAGTAATACGTGTGATTACATAGTAGCACACGGTATTGATTATTAATGCTTATGTGAGAAGTCACTCAGTTTGATTCAATTATTGTCAGTAATAATATGAATTATTTAGCGATAATGACGTTTTGTTTTATTCGTATTATTAACGTAATAAAACTGAAACATCTTTTTATATAAAACATAATACTTTATTAAAGTTATTCTATAAATAGAATATATTATATTTTATTTAAAAGATTTTTCTTTAAATATGGACCGTCAGATTAAAGTAATCAATCTGGACCGTTCATGGATTAGTTACTATGCATTCTATTTTTCTATAAATAGCAGCTCATTCCTTCATTATATCTTACGAATTCACTGAACTCTAGAGAGAGAAACTATAGAGAGAAACTATAGAGAGAGAGGAAGAGTATTCTGCTACTTAACTACTTCCTTATTTCAGCTCTTCTTTAAAATGGTAAGGGATATTATTCTTTTGTATTCAAGAAGAGAACTTCTGTTATTCCATTTCTTTATTATTCTATTGGAATAACCTGTATACGCGGTCTACCCTATACTTGGTGACATTCTTCTATTATTCTGTTGGAACATCCTGTCTGTGTGTTTTACACTGGACCTGGTTCTGTTTTTATTATTATTCTGTTGGAACATCCTGTCTGTGTGTTTTACACCAAACCTAGTTCCGTTTTTATTATTATTCTGTTGGAACATCCTGTCTGTGTGTTTTACACCGGACCTGGTTCCGTCTTTGTTATTATTCTGTTGGAATATCCTGTTTGTGCGTTTACGCCGGACCTGGTTCTATTATTTATTATTCTGTTAGAATAACCTGTCTGTGCGGTCTATCGCATGCATGGTGATTTCTTTTGTTATTCCATTCTTTATTGTACTCAGTTGGTTAAGTTTTGACTTCTATACTCCATAAAATTTGTGGAATATCCTTGATAATTGCGTTTCATCCAGTATCTTTTCATGAAAATATTCTTCTAGCATTCTTGAATTTTACTCCACAAAGCAGTATCATGTTGACAATTTGGACGTTGTTAATTCTTGGATAAATTAATTCTTGAACTTGTTTTATTGAATTCTTATATCATTGTCATCATCCTCATGTTTATAAAATGTTGAAAGTCATCTGTGGCATGTAGTGCATAGATGGACTTGGTATGATTATGACCAGGGATTATTCGGTATAATCATGACCGTAATGTTACAAATGATGTGGTAAAAGTCATCATTGGCCCGTAGTGCATTGATGGACAGTTGTTGGCATGATCATGACCATTAATGAATATACGAATATCCTTGGCCGTAGTGCAGGGGATTCGATGATGTGGATTATTTTATTAAGCTGAGTCCCAGCGATCACAGTGTTGAAAAACCTTTTAAATCATAAAAGACAGTAGAGTTTGTTTTCTACTTGACTCTTTTAATGGATTGCTTGTTCCGCTGCAGTTAAACTTGATGTCTATTATATTTTATCAGTTTAACATTGTTGAAGGCTAATGATAATTTATTCTGCATTATCTTAGTCATAATATTTCTTACTGGGCTAGTTGAGCTCACCCTTTCTTTCACTATTTTCTTCAGGAAATGAGAACGTAGCTGGGGCAAGTCGGGGAACGGAGTGATGGTCTGAATGATAGTATCAGTTAGTAGTCCTCACTATTCTATGTAATGGTGTGTTAATAAATGTAATGAGGACTCCTTTTGAGTATGAATACTCTCTAGAAGATAATATTTGTATTCAAACTCGCAGTTTATGTTTTGTCATATTGTACACGACAGTTGTATTAGTAAGTTGTATTTGTATTCTGTACTTTGTATCTGACGACCCAAGATGGGTGATGTATACCTAATTTTGGGGGCGTCACACCCCTTCTTATGAAATTTCGCCCTCGAAATTAGGGTACGTACCTGATATTTCGAAGAGGTAAGGATACCTTGATTTCATTTCAGATTCTAACTCCCAAGTCATTTCCTCAACATCGTGGTTTCTCCATAAAACTTTGACTTGAGGTATAACCTTGGAGCGTAGAATATGTTTCTTCTTATCCAAGATTTGAACAGGAACTTCTTCATATGACAAATCCTCCGCTATTTCGTCCGGTTCTAACTCAATAATGTGGTTCGGGTCTTCCACATATTTGCGTAACATGGATATGTGAAAAACGTTATGAACACGAGACATACTTGGCGGTAAAGCGAGTCTATAAGCCAAAGTTCCTACTCGATCGAGGATTAAAAATGGACCGATGAATCGAGGATTGAGCTTTCCTCTTTTTCCAAATCTCGTAACTCCTTTCCATGGAGCAACACGTAAGAACACATGATCTCCTACATCAAATTCCACGTCCTTTCGATGAAGATCAACATAACTCTTTTGTCGATCTTGTGAGATTTTTATACGTTGTCGGATCGTTTAAATCTTTTCTGTAGTCATACGTACCAACTCCGATCCCAATAAGGTTGCTTCACCCACCTCATCCCAGCATACTGGAGAACGACATTTTCTTCCATACAATGCTTCGAATGGAGCCATGCCAACACTTGCTTGATAACTGTTGTTGTAGGAAAACTCCACCAATGGTAAGAACTTGTCCCAACTTCCCTTGAAGTCAAAGACACAGAGTCTTAATAAATCTTCTAGAGTTTGAATAGTCCTCTCTGATTGTCCGTCCGTCTGAGGATGATATGTCGAACTAAATCGTAAATCTGTGCCCATAGCTTTTTGTAAACTAACCCAAAATCGTGAAGTGAATCTTGGGTCTCGATCAGAAACTATGGATACTGGCATACCATGCAGTCTTACAATCTCGTTTATGTACATACGAGCAAGACATTCAAGTGTATAAGTTTCTCGTATCGGTAAGAAATGAGCAGACTTGGTCAATCTATCAACAATGACCCAAATCGCATCTATACCTTGAGAAACCTTAGGAAGACCGGTAACGAAATCCATGGTAATGTGCTCCCACTTCCATTCTGGAATTTCAAGTGGTTGCAATAGACCTTTTGGTACTTGATGCTCCGCTTTGACTCGTTGACAAGTTAGACACCTTGAGATAAACAACGCTATCTTTCTCTTCATATTGCTCCACCAAAATGTATGACGAAGATGATGATACATTTTGGTACTTCCAGGATGGATTGCAAACGGTGTGTCGTGCGCCTCCATCATGATTTCATACTTTAAATCAGGGTTGTTAGGAACACAAAGTCTGGAGTTGACTCGAAGTATTCCTTCTTCATCGATTCTTGCTTCCGGCATAGCACCTTCTTGCACTTTCTTCCTCATACGCATCAGCTCCAGGTCTGTAGCTTGAGCAGCTTTAACTTTATCGATTAAAGTTGGTTCTACTCGTATATTCGTCATCATCACATGGGTCCCTGGAGTCTTTAACTCTATCTCCATCCTTTGCAAGTCACACAAAATGGGCCTTTGTGTTGACAATATTGCACTCGTACTTATATATGATCTTCTACTCAATGCGTCAGCTACCACGTTCGCTTTTCCAGGATGGTATTGAATGGTATGATCATAATCTTTCAACAGTTCAAGCCAACGTCGTTGTCGCATGTTGAGTTCCTTTTGAGTGAAGAAATATTTGAGGCTTTTATGATCCGTAAAGATCTCCACCTTCTCCCCATACAAGTAATGCCTCCAAATTTTAAGTGCAAAGACAACAGCTGCCAACTCTAGATCATGAGTAGGATAATTCCTCTCATATTCCTTGAGTTGTCTTGATGCATAGGCTATGACTTTTCCATGTTGCATAAGAACACATCCCAACCCTTTGCTCGAAGCATCACTGTAGATGACAAATCCCTCCGAGCCAGATGGTATTGTTAGAACAGGTGCTGAAATGAGTCTCCTCTTGAGTTCTTGAAAACTCCACTCACATTCTTCGCTCCAACCGAACTTTGTATCTTTCCGAGTCAGCTGAGTTAATGGAGTAGCGATTCGAGAAAATTCTTCCACGATTCTCCGATAATAACCAGCTAAACCAAGAAAGCTACGTACCTCGGTCACTGATTTAGGTTGCTCCCAGCTTTGAATAGCTTCAATCTTTGCTGGGTCAACCGATATTCCACGACTTGATACTACGTGCCCAAGGAATGCTACCTCCTCCAACCAGAACTCTCATTTCTTCAACTTGGCATAAAGCTTGTATTCACGAAGCTTTTGGAGTACCAGCCTCAAGTGTTGCTCATGATCTTCACGGCTTTTGGAATAAATAAGGATGTCATCAATAAAGACGACCACAAAGTGATCCAAATATTCCTTGAATACCCGGTTCATCATATCCATGAAGGCAGCAGGAGCATTAGTAAATCCAAAGGACATGACTAGAAATTCATAATGCCCGTACCGAGTTCTGAAAGTCGTCTTTGGAATATCCTCAGTTCTAACCTTCAGCTGATGATATCCAGAACGAAGATCGATCTTTAAAAAGAATTGTGCTCCTTGTAACTGGTCAAACAGGTCATCAATATGTGGCAATGGGTACCTATTTTTGATGGTGACATGATTCAACTCTCGATAATCAATACAAAGTCGCATACTTCCATCTTTCTTCTTCACAAATAGCACAGGAGCACCCCAAGGAGAAGTACTAGGACGAATAAAGCCAATGTCTAACAATTCCTGCAGTTGGATCTTTACCTCCTGAAGTTCAATAGGAGCCATTCGATATGGGACTTTGGAAATGGGTTTTGTACCGGGTTCAAGGTCGATACAAAATTCAATTTCACGCTCTGGGGTAGGCCAGGAAGTTCTTCAGGGAATACGTCAGGGAATTTATTAACAATAGAAATATCATTCAAAACTGACGTATTTTTGTTTAGATCCGTGACATGAGCTAAGAAAGCTTGACATCCGTTTTTTAATAAACGAATAGCTTTATGGCTTGAGATGACAGCGATTGATTTTAATGGTTTGGTTGCTTGAATTCGCATAATAGGTCGATTAAGAATATGAAAGCTAACAAATTTACGAAAACAATCAATTTTTGCATGATGAGTAGTTAACCAATCAATCCCTAGAATCACGTCAAATGCAAGTATTTTTAATGAAATCAGATCGACAGGTAATGTGTGGGTACCAACTTGAACCAAACAAGACTTATAAACCGTGGATGTAATGAAGGTTTCTCCCAATGGAGTTTCAACAGATAAATCAAAGTCTAATTTCTCCGGAGTCAAATTTAATCGATGAGCGCAAGTGGGAGAAATAAAAGAATAGGTAGAACCGGTATCAAATAAAGTATAGAATTCGTTAGAGTTTATGATAAGCTTACCCGTGATGACCTCATTCGGGTTCCTTGCTTTCTGGGAGGTCACAACAAAAGCTCTCCCTTGCACTACCGGTTTTGACTTTTCTGGGACGGCCTTTGGTGTCTCCATCTTGGCTGAACTTGTTTTTGGTAAACGACAAAATCGAGCTAAATGACCTTCTCTTCCACAATTATAACATGCTTTAGACGGCATCGCGCAGTTTGGACTGATGTGCCCCTCCCCTCCGCATTTGAAACATATGATAGGTAGTCGTTCTCCTTCCTTAACAACGGGCGCTGGTGCTGACGTCTTTCCATCATTGTTGAATCTCCTCTTCTTGAAATGACCATTCTTATTATTTTGGCCCTGATTACCACCGAAGTGGTTACCATTTCTGGCCTGTTGATTCCCTCCACGCTTGTTGTCATCGCTTCGATGACTGCTCTCATTGGTATTATCATTTTGCCGACTGCTCTCTTTTGGTTGCGTTGACTCGTTATCACGCTCCACTAACTGAGCCATATTCACAACATCTGAATACAAACACAGTTTATGAGAAATAAGATGTTGACGTATCTCAGGTTTCAAACCTCGCAAAAATATTCGTGTCATTCGCTCTTCATTATCCACCAAGTGGGACGCAAACCGGGACAACTCAGCAAATTTAGCCTCATACTGCGACACGGTCATATTATTCTGCTCCAATTTGAGGAACTCCACCTCCTTCATGTGACGAACACTTTCGGGAAAGTATTTGTCATTCAACAGCTCTTGGAACTTCTCCCAAGACATCTTCAGTGCAGCAGGTTGAGTACGCTTAATCAGTTCCCATCAGTAATTTGCCTCTCCTCGCAACATAAAGGCAGCAAAGGGAACCTTTTGCTCCTCGGAGCATCCCAAGATATCAAATATCTTGGTAATCTGCTTTATCCATGTTTCCGCTATAAGTGGTTTTGGCTCTCCCTTAAACTCTGGTGGTCCCAGCTCCTTGAACTGTTTAGCGGTGACCGTCCGAGAGTTTTCAGTGTTTCCACCTATATTTTGGACAGGAGCCACTATCGCCTGCTGTTGCATGAACTGCATAAAGTTTCTGAACATTCCATCATTCATCATCTGGTCAGTATTGTTGTTTGCATGAGGATTGTCACCTTCCTTATGCACATTATCCTGATTATTGATATGTGGTGAATCAATAGCCGCCTGTGCTCCATTGCTCTTCTCAACATTCTCAGATGCCATTTTCAGATACTGCCACAAAATAAAAGTTAATTGATATGTCATATATTATCCTTATATTATGACCGACTAATTAAATACCATGCAAATAAACTTAGGTAGGTCATACTAGCGAAGGAATTTCCCGTCTCTCCCCTCCTAGTTCTATTCTCACATCTTAGCCAGGGATCATATCCCTAAGCTCTGATACCAACTGTGACGCCCCCAAAATTAGGTATACATCACCCATCTTGGGTCGTCAGATACAAAGTACAGAATATAAATACAACTTAGTAATACAACTGTCGTGTACAATACGACAAAACATAAACTGCGAGTTTGAATACAAATATTATCTTCTAGAGAGTATTCATACTCAAAAGGAGTCCTCATTACATTTATTAACACACCATTACATAGAATAGTGAGGACTACTAACTGATACTATCATTCAGACCATCACTCCGTTCCCCGACTTGCCCTAGCTACGTTCTCATTTCCTGAAGAGAACAGTGAAAGAAAGGGTGAGCTCAACTAGCCCAGTAAGAAATATTATGACTAAGATAATGCAGAATAAAGTATCATTAGCCTTCAACAATGTTAAACTGATAAAATATAATAGACATCAAGTTTAACTGCAGCGGAACAAGCAATCCATTAAAAGAGTCAAGTAGAAAATAAACTCTACTGTCTTTTATGATTTAAATGGTTTTTCAACACTGTGATCGCTGGGACTCAGCTTAATAAAATAATCCACATCATCGAATCACCCCTGCACTACGGCCAAGGATATTCGTATATTCATTAATGGTCATGATCATGCCAACAACTGTCCATCAATGCACTACGGGCCAATGATGACTTTTACCATATCATTTGTAACATTACGGTCATGATTATACCGAATAATCCCTGGTCATAATCATACCAAGTCCATCTATGCACTACATGCCACAGATGACTTTCAACATTTTATAAACATGAGGATGATGACAATGATATAAGAATTCAATAAAACAAGTTCAAGAATTAATTTATCCAAGAATTAACAACGTCTAAATTGTCAACATGATACTGCTTTGTGGAGTAAAATTCAAGAATGCTTAGAAGAATATTTTCATAAAAAGATACTGGATGAAACGCAATTATCAAGGATATTCCACAAATTTCATGGAGTATAGAAGTCAAAACTTAACCAACTGAGTACAATAAAGAATGGAATAACAAAAGAAATCACCATGCATGCGATAGACCGCACAGACAGGTTATTCCAACAGAATAATAAATAATGGAACCAGGTCCGGCGTAAACGCACAGACAGGATATTCTAACAGAATAATAACAAAGACGGAACCAGGTCCGGTGTAAAACACACAGACATGATGTTCCAGCAGAATAATAATAAAGACGGAACCAGGTCCGGTGTAAAACACACAGACAGGATGTTCCAACAAAATAATAATAAAGACGGAACCAGGTCCGGTGTAAAACACACATACAGGATGTTCCAACAGAATAACAGAAGAATGTCACCAAGTATATGGTAGACCGCGTATACAGGTCATGCCAACGGATTAATAAATAATGAAATAACAACAGTTCTCTTCATTAATAAGAAAGAATAACACCCCTTACCGTTTTAAAGAAGAGCTAAAATAAGGAAGTAGTTAAGTAGCAGAATATTCTTCTTCTCTCTCTCTATAGTTTCTCTCTCTAGAGTTCAGTGAATTAGTAAGAAATAATGAAGGAATGAGCTGCTATTTATAGAAAAATAGAATGCATAGTAACTAATCCATGAACGGTCCAGATTGATTACTTTAATCTGACGGTCCATGTTTAAAGAAAAATCTTTTAAATAAAATATAATATATTCTATTTATAGAATAACTTTAATAAAGTATTCTGTTTTATATAAAAAGATGTTTCTGTTTTATTACGTTAATAATACGAATAAAACAAAACGTCATTATTGCTAAATAATTCATATTATTAACTGACAATAATTGAATCAAACTGAGTGACTTCTCACATAAGCATTAATAATCAATACCGTGTGCTACTATGCAACCACACATATTACTGTACTTTTACTACCGAGTAGTTCAACAGTATCAATGGTAAAACTTCCGCTGTTATTTTTAATAAAATATTTTTGTTGTTTTCTCAATTCGACAATAATTCTGTTATGGGGTCCACCAATGATTGTGTCGTTGTAAGAATATTCCCTGTTAAAACGAATATTCCCCGACCAATTGAATATTATATAACAACTTGCGTACTTTGTAAAATTTATAAATATTACCCACAACTATAACATTATATCAACTTAACTCCATAATATTCAAAAATGATATTTATAGAAAATTCATCTTTATTTATAAAAGTTGGGGTCTTACAGAAAGAGAAAAAACTTGTTTCTGGTGTGATTTTCAATTCTAACTTAGCCCTCTATTTATAGGAAAATGTTAGCACGCCGAAGCAGACTTAACCTGCAACCTGATGGCTTTACCTGCTACTATTCCCACCCACCACATTTGAATAAAAATTTCAGCACATTTCATCACCAACCAAGAGTGGGGCCCACCAATTCTAGAATTTTCTACCAAAATGATTAACAAATTTTAAACCCTAACATTAAAATACCTCCATTTTGATTTGATTTTTAATACCTCCATTTCGACAAAAATACTGATAAAATACCTCAACATTAACTCCTTCATTTTTAACCACAAAAATATATCCAACATTTAGATCCACATAAAAATAAATATTTCCTTATCATATGAATCAATAATTAATTATTCACAAATAATATTACAGAAACACATTTATGACAACCAGGCCGTTCCCAGGAAAGAGGGGGCTTTCCAATAAAGATTTATCTTTATTGGCGCGCAATTAGGTGACCAAACCTCTCCTTAGACAGAACTTTCTAGACATTGCCAATAATGTTATCTAATAATATTATTCAAATAATATAAATTATTGATCTGATAATGGGAAATATTGTGCAGTAATAATTATTGAAACAACAATAATATAAAATATCAACGCAGCAATTATTTAATCAATAAAATAAAATATTGAACAATAACTACTGTAACAATTATTGAGTAGTGCCTTTCTTCGTAAAAATCAATAATTTAAAAATACTATGCAATTAGTGTGCTACTGTGTAACAACGCGTATTACTGTATTTTAACCACCGGGTATTCCAACAGTGTTAACGGTAACAACTACGCCGTTAATTATAAAAACTCAATTTTTGTCGTTATCTTCATCCGACAGTTATTCGTTATGGGGCCCATAAATAGCTGCGCCGTCGTACGAATATTCCCCGACAGAAAGAATATTCCACGACCAAACGAATATTCTCCGACAACAATGATTATTTTATAACCACTTGCTAATTTTAAAAAAAATTTATATATCACCTTTAACTTTAACTTTTTATCAATTTAACCATTTACTAAATCGTAATTATAAGAAAAATTGAATACTTTTATTTCATAAAATTCGGGGTCTTACTAACGACCCCAAAATAGGTCCATTCCATCCAACCTATTCTGAGTCGCCAAATACATGGTACAGAAAATAACTACAACTTTGTTACAACAATTGTAGTGCAAAATACAACTACACATATGCTGTGAATTTGGATACAGATATATACCAAATGTGACTCATATCCTAACCGTGGACAACACCTCACAATGACACCTTACATAAAGGTATAGTCAAAGACTGTTTTAGAAATTAAAATCTTTGGGAAGTGCTCAAGGAAACCTTAGTACATGGGAGGCCATGCATCTAGGTTGTGATAGATATCATATGGCCACAAAATTATCCTTGGTTGACCCAATAGACCCCAAAGAAAAATAAGAAGATTACTATCATATTCTTCCCAATGGTGAGTCTTCTCTTGACTTATCATTATCTCCACTGTCTCTAATTGAGAATTATACTTCAAACAAATACCAAGATTATATAGGTAGCGCTTGTAAATATAGTCAGAAAGTGAATGAGCACAATCCTGTCTTATGATGACACGAGGTTGTATTACATTAGACATCTTATATGGTAGTGGCAAAACACCCTTCCAACGTTGGGTACACCTTACCCTATTAGATTCACCAAATAGAACTACTAAATGAACTTTTTTATACTGCTTTGGGAGAATCTCCACAGCTAGAGACCACTGTTCTATTCCCCTGTTACCCCCGCTCGACCCAGCTACACTCTTATTACCTGAAAGGAATTGTAAACAGAAGGGTGAGCACAACTAGCCCAGTAAGGAATATCATGACTAAAGATAAATAAATTATCAATAGTCTTCATCAATAATAAATCAGAGATTTAGAACATATGGTAGATGATAAAAATTTTCAACCATAGTTGCAGCGGAACGAGCAATCCATTAGAAGAGTCAAATAGACCATAAAGTCTATTATCTTCTCCATGTTAAAAATCCACCAACAATATTTTATTCCTGTAACATCAATCAACAGTTCTGGTCCACAATCATATGAATAACTCATAATCATAATTGTGATTCTAAATTCCTCTTCGCACCCAGGACGAAGATAATTTTTATCATATGTCTTTACCTGAAACATCAAAGATCATGGTTATACCAAATCACAGTTTCTGTTCATAATCATACTAATAACTTCATCTTTGCACTATGGCCAAAGATATTCGTCACCAGTTCATCTTTGCACTACTGGCCAAAGATATTCAACATTGGGTCATATTTGCACTACAGGCCAAAGATATTCATCAACAATTCATCTTTGCACTACAGGCCAAAGATATTTCTCAACAGTTCATATTTGCATTACATGCCAAATATATTCATCAACAGTTCATATTTGCACTACAGACCAAATATATTCATCAACAGTTCATATTTGTACTACAGGCTAAATATATTCATCAACAGTTCATATTTACACTATAGGCCAAATATATTAATATCTCAAAGAAATATATAATCATTTCAGAATTTATATAAACAATAATTATAACCATGTTGATCATTTTACCTTTGCACTTAAGCTAAAGATATTCAATGGTCATGATCATACCAGTCACAATTCAACTTTGCACT
Source organism: Panax notoginseng (assembly GCA_016801055.1). Lineage (NCBI taxonomy): Eukaryota > Viridiplantae > Streptophyta > Magnoliopsida > Apiales > Araliaceae > Panax > Panax notoginseng. The sequence goes on along the minus strand of CM029015.1, from coordinate 83,058,714 downwards.
ACATGCCAAAGAGAACCCATAGTCATGATTATACCAAAAATCTACCCATCTTTACACTCAAGTCAAAGAGAAATTAATATCATCATTAGGGTTATAAAAATATTATATATGATAATAAAAATAATATGATCAACATATAATTTTAATATCAAGAGTAATATTCATAAATCAATTATAATTTGGTCAGAAAAAGAAATTAATTTTGTCGTGAATAGTACACGTGAATAGTAACTCATGAATAGTAACTCCGACACAAAAGGGTAGAAATTCTACAATAAAATTCATACCAATATTTCGGTATAATGATATTGAAAGAATAATATTTCTTTAAACTTATAAACAATTTATTTTAATTGCTTACACTTTACTAATTAATGCATTTAATCATCATAAAATGCCAAACTCATAAGATTTCATTACCAATAACCAAAATCCTCATCAAAAATTTGCATATACTTCATTTAGGATTCTCAAGCCATAAAATCCTATTTTCCAATTTTCTTACTTCACATAACATATTTAATTCATTTACTCATAACTAGTCCATTTTTATGAAAAATACCAAATCAGTTCTAAAAATATTTCTTTTCTGAGATTTAGCAGAATATAGTCCCATAGTGAACATATATTTTTCTCAAAATTTTTAAAATTCATTTATTATTTTTCATATGGCCAAAACCGCCGAATATTAAGATATTTATCATAAATTGTATTTTTATCCAAAAATTCCGAAATTCATAGAGTATACTGATATTATATAGATATACTCCCAATAAAAATTTCATCAATTTTAGAGTTAACCACAAGGAATTATAAGCGGTTACTTTTAAAATAGTCTTTTCCCGTAAAATGCATAACTCTTAATCCATACATCCAAAAATCACCATTTTTGGACACAATCAAGAAAACTCATCAAAATATCATTTCAAATTTTTCTAGAATTTTCTGAAGGTCAGAAGAATTATGAAATGAAAAACATAATAACCCTTAAAATCTCTTACTATCCCTTATCTCAAAATAGCAGCACTTTTGACCGGATATAACGCTGAAGAAAACTTACACTGATGAATAGTAACTCACCAAGTATCTAAATACTCACAAAATATACTCAATAATCTAGAGAGAGAAAGAGAGAAAACGTGTTTCTGGTGTGATTTTTAATTCTAACTTAGCCCTCTATTTATAGGAAATTGTTAGCACGCTGAAGCAGACTTAACCTGCAATCTGATGGCTTTACCTGCTACTATTCCTACCCACCACATTTGAATAAAAATCTCAGCACATTTCTTCACCAACCAAGAGTGGGGCCCACCAATTCTAGAATTTTCTATCAAAATGATTAACTCTGGAAATTCAACAATATTTGAACCAGTCATCTCGTAAAATTCATAACAAATCATACGTTCATTTTTAACGGTTCAAAATTTGTGGACATATACTCAACTTATATATGTATAACATATCTAAAAATTACCACGATCCAACGGTCGGATTAAAAATTATAACCCCTGCAAAATATCTCAAAAACCCTAATTTGATTTTCAATACCCCCGTTCCAACAAAAATACAGATAAGACACCTCAATATTAACTCCTTCATTTTTAACCACAAAAATATATCCGTCATTTATATCCACATAAAATAAATATTTTCTTATCATATGAATCAATAATTAATTATTCACAAATAATATTACAAAATCACATTTATGACAATCAGGCCGTTCCCAAGAAAGAGGGGGCTTTCCAATCAGAATTTCTCCTTACTGGCGCGCAATTAGGTGACCAAACCTCTCCTTAGACAGAACTTTCTAGACATTGTCAATAATGTTATCTAATAATATTATTCAAATAATATGAATTATTGATCTGATAATGGGAAATACTTGTTGGGCAAAATCAATACGCACAAAATACGCAAGTGTACGTGGTCAACAAGTAATAAAGTGATGAGCAAAGTATCGTTCCCACAAGGACAAAATATTAAGAATCTTAACTTCATAATTATCAATTTTGTATTAATCCTAATTTTTATTAAACTAATCAATTCAATGGTTTTTTTTAGAAACTAATTAAAAGAAACTAAATTAATAAATAATTAAATTATCACAAAAGAAATAATCACCAATAACAAAATTCGAAATTTTCAAACAATTAATGGAGAATTAGACTTATGATTTCACCCTAAGCTTCACTCTGATTTTCTAACTTTTATTCCAATTCACTCAATATTTCAGTTTATTAACCAAGAACACGAACGTAGTAAGAGCCACCTCTCGATACACTAATACCATATTAACATCAATCCACAATTAAGATAGAAATCCATTAAACACCTAAGTTAACAAACTCACTATATCTCTATGTGAACTGCAATTAAATAAGTTGAAGTTTAAGTTCTCTTAACGATTACATGCGATGTCAAGCGTATCTCTACCTTAACAATAATCACAAATATGCTATCGACATAATTTATGACACATGCTATATTAACTCGGTCTAGATTTGAATATCCTCTCTCGATTCCTTTCAAATCCACATAAAATTGTTGATCAGGCAATTCATAAATTCACGCACAAATTAACATAGATAAACTGAAATTATCTTATAAAATTGGAAATCAAAGTTATCGAATCATCGCTAGGCTTAAGGATCCATCACAAGTCTAACAAGTAAATTAGTTCATAACGAACGAATTAAAAACTGAATAATTTGTTGAAAACATCATCCCAATTACAAAATAGATGAAAGAGAAGAAGAATTGTAGAAAACTCCTTCACAAAGCCTCAATCTGCAATCGTTGTGACAATCTCTGAAAATCACTCCTCCAATTTTCGCTCTCCAAATCCTTCAATCCGTGCTGAAAATCTTGCCTCTTTGCGTTCGAGAATTGTTGTTCTTCTAAGTGGTAGCAAGCTCTCTTTTCTTCTGGACGTCTTCTCCCTTTAGTAGACTCCAAAACACACCAGCTAGCCCACCAATCCGAGCCAAAACAGAAGTTGAAACCTAATAGGACAGCAGCAGAAACGGGACCCCCGCCCCGGCGGGGGGTACTGGGCAAAAAGGGCCCGCCCCGGCGGGCATACCTTCTGACTTCAAAATTTCTTAAGTTCCAATTTTTTTACTTTTGCTCCAAAAAGACCACCTTTTCATCCTTAATGCATCCAAGACCACCCTACATATAAAATAACAAAAACAAGTAAAATCGAACACAAAATATATAAATAAATACGAATTTAAACTTGATTTGAACAATGATTCGCGTATATAAAATCCGCTTATCAAAATCCCCCAAACTTAAACCGTGCTAGTCCACGAGCACAAACAAGCTACATGCAATGCAATGAAATGCAATAACAATCTAAACGCCTAAACAAATCCAACAATATCGCATAAACAAATTTATTCTACCGGCCTCAAAGAAAACGAGCAACTTTACACTACAAATTATCAAAACCAATTTACGCTTACATATTAATTCTCAATTCTTGAACAATCATCACTGGTATAGCGTGTGTGTGTGATCAACATCAAGTTTAACTGATACGGACCCAAATTCAATACATAAACAACTTCTTATAAGGAATTATACAATGCAAACTTAAAAATCTCAAAGATAGGCACGATTCAACTAAAATTAACTTAACCAAATTCAAGGGTACATGCAGGATACTTATACTTTTTTTTTCTTTTTTCCTTTTTCTTCTTTTTTTTTCATAGATGGTTGGTGAGTGTATTTTATGCTCCATCTCACGCTTGTGTTCATGGGGAGTGCTCCACCTCAACCCACCACAAGACTCAACATAGTACATTCTTTTTTTTACAGCTTATATATCCCACATATATTCCCCCAAACTTAGGTTCTTGCCTAATTTAAGCCTTCACTGCCAATCCTTGTCATTTTCTGGTTCACGCTAGCACTATCCTTTAGAAACCCTTTATGTATCAATTTGAACTAACCGGTCAACAAAGATGTTATTAGTGCTACCCTTTTTATAACAGTTTCAAACAAGTCCAAGAATCGATTCATAACAGTAATTATATCACAGTTCTAATAATTCATACTATATTGGTTAACTTGTTCACAATCTCATCATTGGCCAGAATAACCTGTAGAATGCGACACCATTGAACATATGCCACCTATTATTATTATTATTATTATATATATATATATATATATATATATATATATATATATATATTTATATTTGATACTCCTAACTAATATGCAAAATATAAAAAAAAAAGCATGCATGCAACTAAACAAATATAACTCCCCCAAACTTAAATAAGACAATGCCCTCATTGGATAAAAATATAAGGCACAAGGACTTCCCTGAAACTGTTTAAGTCTGGGGCGGTGGTTGGTGCTCTTCCTCATCTGAATCACTAGGAGGAAATCGAGGTAATGGATCGGGTTGTTCATATGGAAATTGACCCGCCGGGTTGAAACTCTGGAATGTTGTATTCAATGAGGTGAAAGATGCATTCATGGCATCAAACATGTGGTCTTGGCGCATCGCCAATCGCTGCATCTCCCGGCGTGTCACCCTATTGGTCAAGGCCAATTGATTCTGAAAAGCCAGGAACTGAGCACTAGAAAATGTCTCAGTCGGCGGAGTCTGCTCAGTTCCCTGATCACCTATTGCTTCATCCTCATCCCCCGAAGTATCTTCGGCATCATCCTCGGGTTCCGACGCCGATGGAAAAATAAAACCCAAACCCCGTGGATGGGACTCTCCTCTAGACCAAACAGAATACCGGGCTATCATTCTAGTATCTAAGATCTGTAGCGGCATCAAAGTGGGCTCATCATCGGACCAACGTACTCCAGCTTGACGACACAATCCACATATAAGATATGGATGTGGTAAGCCGCCAGAAAAATTTCCACGTAGGCATCTTCGTATAGAAAAACTAATAATTGCCCCGATGTCTATGAGGAAATCTTGGACAATGGCATACAGGAGGAGTGCCTTTTCCTTAGTCACGTCCGAGGTGTGCGTGGACGGTAGCACTTTAGCACAGAGGAAGGCATACCAGATTTTACCATATCGACTTAGGTCTTTGCTGTGAAACACGGTGCCACCCTTCTGTCCCTTTATCCAAGTACTCCCCGGCTTAGTCATGTTTTGAATCACCTCCTCATAATCGGGGTCAAAATCCCGCATGTAAGCATATTGACACTGGCGTTGCACCCGCAGCTGATAAAAAGCATTGATAGCATCTGCACTGAACGGGACCATGCGACCCCTCACGAAGGCAGTGAATGGTGCCTTGTCCTCGGCGTTTGCATAAAATTCTTTAACAACATTCACAACAGCGGGCTCGGGCTCCGCGCTGTAAACCTTATCCATCCTTGTTGGTAGATTTGTTGCATCATTTCCCCATCATTGCCCTCGGGAGCCAACCCCCGTTCTGGTGTAAGGGCTTTTGTAACCATATAGTCGTACCGGTCGGCGGCGGCGGCACTTCGGAATTTGCGGCGGTTATATGTTCGCGTTGGCGGTTGCACAGTGCTAGAACTTGCCCCCCGTTGTCGTTTGGATGTTGGTTGTGAAGCCATGGATTATCAGATGCTTGAACGTGCTAGCAGACACTTTCTTCTCTTGCACTTCGGTTCAGTAAATTTAGCAAACACCTAGCGTGCATAGCCCGTTCTCCTCTCAACTTATGTGATTTGTATGGAATGGTAGTGAAGAGAAGATGAGAATGTGATAATAATGCTAGAGTAGTCACCCGTAAGTGTGTGGAGCCCAATAGCCAGAAGAATTTGTGTGCAAAGGAATTTGTATAGTGGAGATAGAAGTTAGGGTTTATATAGAATGATGGAAAGTGGAGAAGGTGGTGGATGGTATTGAAGTAGTGTGGGTGGTGTGGGGGAGAAGATGGGTAAATTATGTAATGGTGATGGTGGTAGGAATAGGGTAGGATCATGGGTGATGTTGGGGAGAGGGAAGAAGAATGATAGCCGGCGTGAAGTGAGGGAGAGAGAGCTGGTTCGTGCCTTTTTATCAGGCGTGTCTGCCCAGGAATCCGGACCCCCGCCCCGGCGGGGGTGTTAAGCTAAAAAATGCCCGCCCCGGCGGGCTAGCCCACTGTTAAACTCTTTGGTCAAAAATTTTTGGACATGAAAAATTTTCAAATTTCCTCCGTTGTGTAGTCCTTGTTGCTCTAAGTCGTGTTTGACCTTTCCTGAAACCAACAACAAGCAAAACGTTAGATTAATGATGACTTGGAGTTTGTATTGATTTTTAGTATTTTTCAGAGATTTTAAGCAAACTTAATAAATGAAAATTCCTAACTACTTCTTTCATAAACTATATCCTACCGACTTAAATGTGAAATATGAAAAATAAAGAAATATTGGGTTGCCTCCCAATTAGCGCTTGATTTTAAGTCGTTCAGCCTGACTACTCCCTGTTTTACTGTGTATCGCCTAGGATGATAGTGACGGCGTCCAAATTTGACTCGCCACCCCAGTAATGCTTTATACATTGACCATTGACTTTGAACGTTTCTAATGGATTGCGACTGTATAATTCAACCGCGCCATGAGGAAATACCCGTTTGATAGTAAATGGTCCCGACCATCTCGACTTAAGCTTTCCGGGGAACAGCCGCAGCCATGAATTGAACAAGAGGACTGCTTGACCCGGCTCGAATGTTCGTTGGATAATTTTGTAGTCGTGCCATTTTTTAACTTTTTATTTGTATAGTTTGGCATTCTCATAAGCATGGAGGCGGAATTCGTCGAGCTCATTAAGTTGAAGTAGCCTCTTTTCTCCTACAGCGGCTTAGTCGAAATTTAATTTTTGTATTGCCCAATAAGCTTTGTGCTGTAACTCCACCGGCAAGTGACATGCCTTGTCGTACAAGAGTTGATATGGCGACATCCCGATTGGCGTTTTGTATGCGGTGCGGTATGCCCATAATGCATCATCCAATCGAAGCGACCAATCTTTCCGGTTTGGGTTAACGACTTTTTCCAATATCTTTTTAACTTCTCTATTTGATACCTCGGCTTGCCCATTAGTCTGAGGGTGATAAGCAGTCGCCACTTTATGATTGACCCCATACTTAGCCAAAAGAGCTGTAAATGACTTGTTGCAGAAATGACTGCCTTCATCACTAATAATTGCTCTTGGCGTGCCAAACCTTGTGAAAATATTTTTCTGTAAAAACTTGAGGACCACCTTGGCATCATTAGATGGTAATGCGGCAGCTTCAACCCATTTTGATACGTAGTCCACCACGAGCAAGATATACTGATTGCTCAAAGACGACGGGAATGGTCCCATGAAATCGATGCCCCATACATCGAAGATTTTCACTTCCAGAATTGTTTGTAGGGGCATCTCATTCCGTTTCGATATGTTACTCACCCGTTGGCATCTATCACATGTTTTCACAAATTAGTGGGCATCTTTGAACAACGTAGGCCAGTAAAACCCGGACTGAAGAACTTTCGCCGCAGTGCGCTCACTTCCGTAATGTCCACCGTACGCCGATGAATGGCATTCTGTTAGTATGGTGTGGACTTCACTGTATGGAATACATCGTCGAATCATCTTATCGGCGCATTGTTTAAAAAGATACGGCTCATCCCATATGTACCACTTGACATCATGAAGAAACTTCCTTTTCTGCTGTCGTGTGAGATCTGGTGGAAGAATTTTACTTACCGCATAGTTCGCGAAGTCTGCATACCACGGAAATTCGGCATTCAACCCAAGTAACTGCTCATCCGGGAATGTCTCATGAATCACGCAATTATCTTTATCTGTTGTCTCCGGATTTTCCAGTCAGGATAGATGATCAGCGACTTGATTCTCCGTCCCCTTTCTATCTTTAATTTCTAAATCAAACTCTTGAAGTAAGAGAATCCATCGGATAAGACGTGGCTTCTCATCTATTTTCGCTATTAAATACCGAATCGCTGAGTGGTCTGTGTAAACTATTACCTTAGTCCCGATCAAATATGCCCGAAATTTGTCGAACGCGTATACTACTGCAAGCAACTCCTTTTCCGTAGTAGTGTAGTTCATTTGAGTTTCTGTTAGTGTTTTGCTTGCATAATATATTGCGTGAAACACCTTATTTCGTTGTTGGCCCAAAACTGCTCCAACAGCATAATCGCTTGCATCACACATGAGTTCGAATGGCATTCTCCAGTCTGGTGCGACTATCACGGGGGCTGTAGTTAACTTCTTCTTCAACAATTCAAACGCGGATTTGCACTCCTCTGTAAACTAAAAGTCGCATCCTTCTCTAAAAGACTGCATAGAGGTTTTACAATTTTAGAGAAGTCCTTAATGAATCTCCGGTAGAACCCAGCATGCCCCAGAAAACTGCGAATACCCTTAATTGAGCTCGGTGGAGGTAGTCTCTCGATCGTGTCCAACTTTGCCTTGTCCACCTCTAATCCTTGAGCTGACACCTTATGTCCCAATATTATGCCCTCCTCAACCATGAAGTGGCATTTTTCCCAATTTAGTATGAGGTTGGTATCCTTACAGCGCTGCAATACCATGACCAGGTTTTCTAAGCAAGTGTCAAAAGTACTTCCATAGACCGAGAAATCATCCATGAAGACTTCAACGTTTTTCTCCACCATGTCCGAAAAAATAGCCATCATACACCGCTGAAAAGTTGCCGGTGCATTACACAGTCCGAATGACATCCGCCTGAATGCAAAGGTGCCGTAGGGGCAAGTAAATGTCGTCTTCTCTTGGTCTTCAGGAGCAATAGCAATCTGATTATATCCCGAATATCCATCCAATAAGCAGTAAAACTCATGCCCCGCTAACCTGTCTAACATTTGATCGATAAAAGGTAGCGGGAAATGGTCCTTCCGGGTTGCCTTATTCAATCTCCTATAATCAATTCACACCCTCCAACCCGTTACTGTCCTTGTTGGAATTAACTCATTTTCCTCATTCTGAATTACCGTCATTCCCCCTTTCTTCGGCACACAATGAATCGGGCTTACCCATTTACTGTCGGAAATTGGGTATATGACTTCGGCATCCAATAATTTCAAAATTTCCTTCTTGACCACTTCCTTCATGATTGGGTTGAGTCGACGTTGATGCTCCATAGATGGCCTCGCATTATCTTCCATCAGAATTTTGTGCATGCAAAATGATGGGCTAATGCCTTTTATATCCGCAATTGTCCATCCAATTGCTGATTTGTGATCCCGAAGCACCCTCAGCAACTTTTCTTCCTGCAATTCGTTAAGTGCAGCAGAAATAATTACAGGTAAAGAATTTAAATCGCCTAAATACGCATACCTGAGGTGTTCATGGAGTGGTTTAAGTTCTAAGGCTGGTGGCTCATCCAATGATGGTTTCAATTTTTCTACAATTGTATCCGCGATATGCAGCGGTTCAACCGATGGTCTGAATCGGCTAACTCGTGGTAACGAGTCTAGCATCTGTAATAATTCCACAAATTCCGGGTCGTCTATTTCCTCATCCCCCAGTAACGTTGTTTCTAACGGATCGTTGCTTAAACTCTTGCTCATTTCTTCGGTGGCAATCTGCTCAATTAAATCTATCCAATTACACTCTTCCTCGTCTGTAGGATATTTCATGGCCTTGAACACATTGAATTTTACTTCTTGATCTTGGACCCTCATTGTAAGTTCTCCCTTCTGCACGTCTATGAGTGTCCATCCCGTGGCCAAGAAAGGTCTCCCTAGGATGATTGGGATGTTCTTATCTTCCTTGAAATCTAGTACGATAAAGTCCGCAGGGAATATGAACTGATCCACTTTTACCAAAATGTCCTCGACAATGCCTCTCGGATATGTGACCGACCTATCTGCCAGTTGTAATGAAATATTTGTAGGCTTCGGTGCAGGCATACCCAATTCTGAATATACTGATAATGGCATCAGATTTATGCTTGCTCCCAAGTCACATAGGCACTTACTAAATGACATTTTCCCGATCGTGCACGGAATAGTGAAGCTTCCCGGATCTTTAAGTTTAGGTGGGAGCTTTTTCTGTAACAATGCACTGCATTCCTCCGTTAGTACCACTGTTTCGAAGTCTTCCCATTTCTTCTTCCTTGACAGAATTCCCTTCATAAACTTCGCGTAACTCGGCATTTGCTCCAGGGCCTCTGCAAATGGAATATTAATCTGGAGTTTCTTGAACACCTCTAAAAATTTTGCGAACTACTTATCGGACTTCTGTTTTTGGACTCTCTGCTGAAACGGCGGTGGAGGATGAACCATCGGCTCACTGTTTAGCTGTGGTTCCTCTGATTTGTTCCCCTCTACTGCGTTACTGTCGTCTGCTTTTTCTTCCGGTGTTGTTGAATTTTCTGCACTAATCCCACCGAGGTGTTTTCCGCTTCTCAACATAACTGCCTGACATTGCTCATGATTACCTTTCGGATTTCTTTCGGTGTCACTAGGTAAAGTTCCTTGTGGTCTACTATTCATTGCCAACGCAAGTTGCCCTATCTGATTCTCTATATTCTTGAGAGCAATAGTATGATTCTTCAACGTCAGATCAGTGCTAGTTTTGTAACTTGACCAGGATTCCTCATCATTGGATTTCATGTCCTGCTGTTGCATTTGTTGTGGGGGACTATGAAATCCAGGGGGATATGATGGTCGTGGAGCTTGAGTTTGCTGATTATTGCTCCACGAGAGGTTTGGGTGGTTCCTATTCCCCTGGTTGTAGGTATTTTGGTATGTATTTTGCAGATTTCTGTTGTAGTTGCCTATGTACTGAACGGATTCTGGATTTATCGCGCACTTCTCTGTCAGATGATCCCCCACACATAATTCACATACTGCCATAACCTGTTGAACTTTATCCCCTGCTAACATTTGCACCGTCTCATTCAGCTTATCAAACTTCATGGATAGTGCAGCAATTGTTGCGTGTAAAGATGTTACTCCGTCTACTTCCAAGATCCCTGCTGTTTTTACCTCTGTAATTCTTGATGTGGGCCACTGGTAGTTATTTGCCGACATTGTTTCTATCAAATTGTAAGCATCCTCATAACTTTTAGCCAAGAATGCTCCCCCCGATGCCGCATCAATACTTGCTCTGATATTGCCCTGTAGCCCGTTATAGAAGGTGTTCATTTGTTACCACTTGGGCAATTCATGATGTGGGCACTTCCTGAGCAAGTCTTTGTATCTCTCCCATGACTCATATAATGACTCTCCACTCTGTTGCACAAACAATGTGATGTCACTCCTCAATTTCGCAGTCTTTGCCGGTGGGAAAAATTTGGCAAGAAATTTTTGAGCCAAATCCTCCCATGTAGTGATCGAACCTGGCGGGCAAGAGTGTAACCAACTCTTCGCCTTGTCCCGTAAGGTAAATGGGAACAAGCGAAGTCTTACTGCCTCATCCGATACCACGTTGTACTTGAACATATCGCACATTTCCAGAAAACTGAGCAAGTGCTCATTTGGATCGTCGTGTGCCATTCCCCCAAACTGACATGAATTCTGCATCATCTGAATAGTCCCAGGCTTTATTTCAAAAGTGTTCGCAGCAATTGCAGGCCTAGTAATGCTTGACTGCAGATCAGTCACCCTAGGTGTGGAAAAGTCCCTCAACGCTTTCTGGTCTTCGGCAGCCATTGTTCCTTCCTTATCAGAATTTTCAAATTCGGGCCTCGTTTCCTCAATCCACTTACTCAACTTTTGAAATCGTCTGTCAATGTCGTCCTCAAAAGGTAGCAAGTCTGGATGTATAGACCATGTTTGCATAAACCGATGTCGAAAACCTGAAATAGAGAAAACAAAAAAAATAAAAATAAAAAATGTTTAAGTAAAACTGGACTAATTAAACTGATATTGTAAAAACAACTATTAAAATCTCGACTAAATTAGTCCCCGGCAACGGCGCCAAAAACTTGTTGGGCAAAATCAATACGCACAAAACACGCAAGTGTACGTGGTCAACAAGTAATAAAGTGATGAGCAAAAGTATCGTTCCCACAAGGACAAAATATCAAGAATCTTAACTTCACAATTATCAATTTTGTATTAATCCTAATTTTATTAAACTAATCAATTCAATGGGTTTTTTTTAGAAACTAATTAAAAGAAACTAAATTAATAAATAATTAAATTATCACAAAAGAAATAATCACCAATAACAAAATTTGGAATTTTCAAACAATTAATGGAGAATTAGACTTATGATTTCACCCTAAGCTTCACTCTGATTTTCTAACTTTTATTCCAATTCACTCAATATTTCAGTTTATTAACCAAGAACACGAACGTAGTAAGAGCCACCTCTCGATGCACTAATACCATATTAACATCAATCCACAATTAAGATAGAAATCCGTTAAATACCTAAGTTAACCAACTCACTATATCTCTATGTGAACTGCAATTAAATAGGTTGAAGTTTAAGTTCTCTTAACGATTACATGCGATGTCAAGCGTATCTCTACCTTAACAATAATCACAAATATGTTATCGACATAATTTATGACACATGCTATATTAACTAGGTCTAGATTTGAATATCATCTCTCGATTCCTTTCAAATCCACATAAAATTGTTGATCAGGCAATTCATAAATTCGCGCACAAATTAACATAGATAAACTGAAATTAGCTTATAAAATTGGAAATCAAAGTTATCGAATCATCGCTAGGCTTAAGGATCCATCACAAGTCTAACAAGTAAATTAGTTCATAACGAATGAATTAAAAACTGAATAATTTGTTGAAAACATCATCCCAATTACAAAATAGATGAAAGAGAAGAAGAATTGTAGAAAACTCCTTCACAAAGCCTCAATCTGCAATCGTTGTGACAATCTCTGAAAATCACTCCTCCAATTTTCGCTCTCCAAATCCTTCAATCCGTGCTGAAAATCTTGACTCTTTGCGTTAGAGAATTGTTGTTCTTCTAAGTGGTAGCAAGCTCTCTTTTCTTCTAGACGTCTTCTCCCTTTAATAGACTCCAAAACGCACCAGCTAGCCCACCAATCCGAGCCAAAACAGAAGTTGAAACCTAATAGGACAGCAGCAGAAACGGGACCCCCGCCCCGGCGGGGGGTACTGGGCAAAAAGGGCCCGCCCCGGCGGGCATACCTTCTGACTTCAAAATTTCTTAAGTTCCAATTTTTTTACTTTTGCTCCAAAAAGACCACCTTTTCATCCTTAATGCATCCAAGACCACCCTACACATAAAATAACAAAAATAAGTAAAATCGAACACAAAATATATAAATAAATACGAATTTAAACTTGATTTGAACAATGATTCGCGTATATAAAATCCGATTATCAATACTGTGCAGTAACAATTATTAAAACAACAATAATATAAAATATCAACGCAGCAATTATTGAATCAATAAAATAAAATATTGAACAGCAACTACTGTAACTGTGATGCCCCCAAAATAGGTATACAACACCCATTCCTAGTCGCCAAATATATGGTACAGAAAGCAAACTACAACTTCAATAATACAATTATCGTGCAAAATACGACAACACATACTGTGAGTTTAAATACAAATATTGTCTTCTAGATAATATCCACACTCAAATAAGTCCTCAATTCAATTATTCAAACATTATTTTACAAAAATAGTGAGGACTGCTAAAACATCTTTCTAGAACCATAACTCCATACCCTGACTAGATCCTGCTATGTTCTCACCTCCTGAAAAGAAAAATGGAACAAAAAGGAAAAGGGTGAGCTCAACTAGCCCAGTAAAGAATATTATGACTAAGATAATATACAACAAATTATCATTAGTATTCAACAGGGAAAAATCTGATAGAATATAATCGACAACAAGTTTTAGATCAACAACTGCAGCGGAAACAGCAAACCATTAGAAGAGTCAAGTAGAGAATGAATTCTACTATCTTTTAAGATTTAAAAATCCATCATCAATAATTTATCCCTGTAACATCAATTAATAATCAGCTTTATCCAAATATTCATCTTTACACTACAGACCAAAGATATTCATTTGTATCACCTGTCAGTCATGTTCATCTCAACACCTGTTCATCTTTGCACTGCAGGCCAAATATATTCATCAAGTAATCATACATCTTTGCACTACAGGCCAAAGATATTCAGTAATATCATCATTTAGGACTGATGATGATGAAAAATATCTTAAAGAGAACGAATCCAGTGAGACAGAAGGACAAATAGTAGGGATTCGTATAACAGTTTATCCAAGATCAATAATACTTCATAATAATCAATTGTGAAGCAGAATTCAAAAATAACGATCAAAACATGGATACAATCAAAGATAGTAACCATAATAAACATCTTGGACAAAAAAGGAAAATTTTATTTTTCGGTGAATAGTGCCGTATTCGTGAATAGTGCCGTATACGTGAATAGTAACCCCGACACAAAAAGTTCTAAATTTGATAAAAAGTTCATATCAATATTTCAGCATAATGATATTGAAGAAAATAATATCATTAAGAAGAAAATAATATCCCTTACCTCAAAATATCAGTACTTCTGGTCGGAATACCGGTATAAGGCTGAAAGGAACTTGCTCTGATGAATAGAAACTCTCAAAATATCTAAATACTCACAAAACACACTCAATAATCTAGAGATAGAAAGAGAGAAAACTTGTTTCTAGTGTGATTTTCAATTCTAACTTAGCCCTCTATTTATAGGAAAATGTTAGCACGCTGAAGCAGACTTAACCTGTAACCTGATGGCTTTACCTGCTACTATTCCCACCCACCACATTTAAATAAAAATCTCAGCACATTTCTTCACCAACCAAGAGTGGGGCCCACCAATTCTAGAATTTTCTACCAAAATGATTAACTCCGAAAATTTAACAATTTCTGAACCAGTCATCTCGTAAAATTCATAATAAATCATACGTTCATTTTTAACGGTTCAAAATTTGTGGACATATACTCAACTTATATATGTATAACATATCCAAAAATTACCACGATCCAACGGTCGGATTAAAAATTATAACCCCCGCAAAATATCTCAAAAACTCTGATTTTTAATACCTCCATTCCGATAAAAATACTGATAAAAACCTCAACATTAACTCCTTCATTTTTAACCACAAAAATATATCCCTCATTTATATCTACATAAAATAAATATTTTCTTATCATATGAATCAATAATTAATTATTCACAAATAATATTACAGAATCACATTTATGACAACCAGGCTATTCCCAGGAAAGAGGGGGCTTTCCAATAAGGATTTCTCCTTACTGGCGTGCAATTAGATGACCAAACCTCTCATTAGACAGAACTTTTTAGACATTACCAATAATGTTATCTAATAATATTATTCAAATAATATGAATTATTGATCTGATAAAGGAAAATACTGTGCAGCAACAATTATTGAAACAATAATAATATAAAATATCAACGCAGTAATTATTGAATCAATAAAATAAATTATTGAACAATAACTACTGTAACAATTATTGAGTAGTGCCTTCTTACGTAAGAATCAATAATTGGTGCAATACCATGTGCTACTGTATTTTAACCACCAGGTATTCCAACAGTATTAACGGTAACAACTACGCCGTTATTTATAAATAACTTATACTTGTCGTTTTCTTCATCCAATCGCTTTCTGTTATGGGGCCCACACAAGGCTGCGCCGTCGTACGAATATTTCCCGACAGCAAGAATATTCCACGACCAAACGAATATTCCCCGATAAAATGAATATTTTATAACCACTTGCTTATTTTGCAAAATTTGCACATTTCACCCATAACCAAAGTATTATATCAAATTAACCCCTTATTATTCACAATAATATTTAGAGAAAATATGATTTTATTCATTAATAAGCTGGGGTCTTACAACCTCCCCTCCTTATGAAATTTCGTCCTCGAAATTAACGTACATACCTGATATTTCGAAAAGGTGAGGATATCTCGTTTTCATTTCTGATTCCAACTCCCAAGTCATTTCTTCAATATCATGGTTTCTCCACAAAATCTTAACTTGTGGTATAACCTTCGTGCATAGGACATGTTCTTTCCTATCCAATATCTTAACAGGTACCTCCTCGTACGTTAAATCTTCGGCTATCTCGTCTGGTTCTAACGCAATAATTCGATTCGGGTCGTCCACATATTTACGTAACATCGATATATAAAAAACGTTATGAACACGCGACATACTTAGCGTTAAGGCGAGTCTAAAGGCCACAGTTCCTACTCGATCGAGGATTTCGAAGGCTTGAGCTTTCTTCTCTTCATCGACTCTTACTTCTAGAATAACACATTCTTGCACCTTCTTCTTTATATTCATCAGCTCCAGGTCTGTAGCTTGAGCAGCTTTAACGTTATCGATTAAAGTCGATTTTACTCGTATATCATCACGTGGGTCCCTAGAGTCATTAACTCTATCTCTATCATTTATAAATTATACAAAATAGGTCTTTGTGTTCAACAATATCGCACTCGTACTCGCGTACAATCTTCTACTTAATGCGTCAGCTACCACGTTGGCTTTTCCAGGATGGTATGGTCAGAACAGGTTCCGAATGAGTCGCCTCTTGAGCTATTGGAAAATCTTCTCGCATTCCTCGCTCCATACGAATTTTGTATCTTTCTGAGTTAGCTAAGTTAACGGAGTAGCGATTCGAGAAAATACTTCCACAAATCTCCGATAGTAACCAGTTAAGCCCAGAAAGCTACGTACTTTGGTCACCGACTTCGGTTGCTCTCAATTGTGATTTATATCCCAATCTTGGATAGCACGTCACAATGGCACCTATTGTTTTACCAACACACAAATATAGAGTCCTTTATGGAGAGTCTGGCTTTGGTGCATTCCACAAAGGAAGTCACCAGATAGAGGCTCGGGTACCAACTTCTATAGTTGGGTTTTTAACTCCTAAAGTTCAATAGGAGCTATTCAATATGAGATTTTAGAAATGAGTTTTGTATCGGGTTGAAGATCAATACAAAAATTCAATATCACGCTCTGGGTTAGGCCAGGAAATTCTTCAGAAAATACGTCAGGAAATTCACTAACAACAGAAATATCATTCAAATCTGACGTATTTTTGTTCAAGTCCATGACATGGGCTAAGAAAGCTTGACATCCATTTTTCAAAAAATGAATGGCTTTATGGCTTGGTATGACAGCGATTGATTTTAGTGGTTTGGTTGCTTGAATTCACATAACAGGTTGATTAGGAATATAAAAACTAATAACCTTACGAAAACAATCAATTTTGGCATGATGAGCAGTTAACCAATCAATTCCTAAAATCACATCAAAAGCAAGTATCTTTAAAGAGATAAGATAAACAGGTAATGTGATAGTGCCAACTTGGATCATGCAAAATTTATAAACTGTAGATGTAACGAAGGTTTCACCCAACAGAGTTTCAACAGATAAGTCAAAGTCCAATTTCTCCAGAGTCAAGTTAAACGTTGAGCACAAGCAGGAGAGATAAAAGAATGGGTAGAACCGGTATCTAATAAGGTATAAACTTCATAAGAATTTATAATTAACTAACCCGTTATACCTTCGTTCGGGTTCCTCGCGTTTTGGGTAGTCACGACAAACGCTCTTCCAGAAACCGCCGACTTTATTTTGTCCGTATCCGCCTTTGGTGTCACCGTCCCAGCTGGACTTGGTTTCGCTATAGTACAATCTCGAGCGATATGTCCTTCCTTTCCACAATTATAACATACCTTGAACTATTGTGGGCAGTTTGGACTTATATGTCCATCCTCTCTGCATCTGTAACATCTAACTGGCGGTTGTTCTCCTCCTCTAGAATTTGTTCCTGGTGCTGGTGCTGCTGTCGACGTCTTCTTGTCATCGTTAAATATTCTCTTCTTGAAATTTCCACTTGACTCACCTCTCCTATTATCATGGCCACGATGACCACCCGAGTGGTTACCACTTTTGTCTGTATTTTTTCCTTCTCGCTGGTTCTCATCGCTCCGATGACTGATGTCACCAGTATGACCCTGGTTGTGGTCTCTCGGTTGAACATACTCATTATCTCACTCTAATAATTGAGCACTGTTTACAACATCTGAATATAAAGAAAATTTATGAGAGATAAGATATTGCCGAATCTCGGGTTTTAAACCTCTCAAAAACATCCTTGTCATTCGTTCCTCATTTTTGACCAAATGAGGTGCAAACCTGGATAACTCTGTAAACTTCGCCTCGTACTGGGACACCGTCATGTTATTTTGTTCCAGTCTAATAAACTCTACCTCCTTCATATGACGAATACTTTCAGGAAAGTACTTGTCATTAAACAATTTTTGAAACGTTTCCCAGGACATGTTGAGTGTGTCAGGCTGGGTACACTTCACAGACTCCCACCAGTAGTCTACCTCACCGCGGAACATAAAGGTGGCGAATGGAACTTTCTGTTCCTCCGTGCATCCCAAGACATCGAATATCTTGGTAATTTGCTTGACCCACGTTTCCGCCATGATCGGATCCGGCTTTCCCTTAAATTCTGGTGGTCCCAATTCTTTGAATTGCTTGGCTGTGACAAACCGCGCGGTGTTATCATTTCCACCTGTATTCTGCACACGAGTCTCCCACGTCTGATTTTGCATGAACTGCAAAAAGCTCCTAAACATTCCATCATTCATCGTTTGCTCGGTAACTTTGTTTACAGGAGGAATATTGCCTTCCCATTGCACCTTCCCCTGGGTGGTGATCAAAGGTGTCTCCACGGTCTGATTTACTCCATTATTAACGTTCTCAGCTGCCATTCTTAAATACTGCCATAAAACAAGGGTTAATAGTCATGTCATATATTATCCCTATACTCTGGCCGACCAAATAAATACTAAATAAACTTAGTCAGGTCATACTAGCGAAGGAATTCACTGTCTCTCCCCTCTAGTTCTTGTCTCACATCTCAGCCAAGGATCATATCCCTAAGCTCCGATACCAACTGTGACGCCCCCAAAATAGGTATACAACACCCATTCTGAGTCGCCAAATATATGGTACAGAAAGCAAACTACAACTTCAATAATACAATTGTCGTGCAAAATACGACAACACATACTGTGAGTTTAAATACAAATATTGTCTTCTAGACAATATCCACACTCAAATAAGTCCTCAATACAATTATTCAAACATTATTTTACAGAAATAGTGAGGACTGCTAAAATATCTTTCTAGAACCATCACTCCATACCCCGACTAGATCATGCTATATTCTCACCTCCTGAGAAGAAAAATGGAACAAAAAAAAAATGGTGAGCTCAACTAGCCCTGTAAAGAATATTATGACTAAGATAATATACAATAAATTATCATTAGTATTCAACAGGGAAAAATCTGATAGAATATAATCGACAACAAGTTTTACATCAACAACTGCAGCGGAAACAGCAAACCATTAGAAGAGTCAAGTAGAGAATAAATCCTACTATCTTTTAAGATTTAAAAGTCCATCATCAATAATTTATCCCTGTAACATCAATTAATAATCATCTTTATCCAAATATTCATCTTTACACTATAGACCAAAGATATTCATTTGTATCACCTGTCAGTCATGTTCATCTCAACACCTATTCATATTTGCACTACAGGCCAAAGATATTCATCAAGTAATCATACATCTTTGCACTACAGGCCAAAAATATTCAGTAATATCATCATTTAGGACTGAGGATGATGAAAAATATCTTAAAGAGAACGAATCCAGTGAGATAGAAGGACAAATAGTAAGGATTCGTATAACAGTTTATCCAAGATCAATAATACTTCATAATAATCAATTGTGAAGCAGAATTCAAAAATAAAGATCAAAACATGGATACAATCAAAGATAGTAACCATAATAGACATCTTGGACAAAAAGAGAAAATTTTATTTTTCGGTGAATAGTGCCATATTCGTGAATAGTGCCGTATACGTGAATAGTAACGTATACGTGAATAGTAACCCCGACACAAAAAGTTCTAAATTTGATAAAAAGTTCATATCAATATTTCAGCATAATGATATTGAAAAAAATAATATCATTAAGAAGAAAATAATATCCCTTACCTCAAAATATCAGTACTTCTGGTCAGAATACCGGTATAAGGCTGAAAGAAACTTGCTCTGATGAATAAAAACTCTCAAAATATCTAAATACTCACAAAATACACTCAATAATCTAGAGAGAGAAAGAGAGAAAACTTGTTTCTGGTGTGATTTTCAATTCTAACTTAGCCCTCTATTTATAGGAAAATGTTAGCACGCCGAAGCAGACTTAACCTTCAACCTGATGGCTTTACTTGCTACTATTCCCACCCACCACATTTAAATAAAAATCTCAGCACATTTCTTCACCAACCAAGAGTGGGGCCCACCAATTCTAGAATTTTCCACCAAAATGATTAACTCCGAAAATTCAACAATTTCTGAACCAGTCATATCGTAAAATTCATAATAAATCATACGTTCATTTTTAACGGTTCAAAATTTGTGGACATATACTCAACTTATATATGTATAACATATCCAAATATTACCACCATCCAACGGTCGGATTAAAAATTATAACCCTCGTAAAATATCTCAAAAACCCTAATTTGATTTTCAATACCTCCGTTCCGACAAAAATGCAGATACAACACCTCAACATTAACTCCTTCATTTTTAACCACAAAAATATATCCCTCATTTATATCCACATAAAATAAATTTTTCCTTATCATATGAATCAATAATTAATTATTCACAAATAATATTACAGAATCACATTTATGACAACCAGGCCGTTCCTAGGAAAGAGGGGGCTTTCCAATAAGGATTTCTCCTTATTGGCGCGCAATTAGATGACCAAACCTCTCCTTAGACAGAACTTTCTAGACATTGCCAATAATGTTATCTAATAATATTATTAAAATAATATGAATTATTAATCTGATAAAGAAAAATACTGTGCAGCAACAATTATTAAAACAACAATAATATAAAATATCAACGCAGCAATTATTGAATCAATTAAATAAAATATTGAACAATAACTACTGTAACAATTATTGAGTAGTACCTTCTTACGTAAGAATCAATAATTGGTGCAATACCGTGTGCTACTATATTTTAACCATCGGGTATTCCAACAGTATTAACGGTAACAACTATGACGTTATTTATAAATAACTTATACTTAACGCTTTCTTCATCCAATCGCTTTCCGTTATGGGGCCCACACAAGGCTGCGTCGTCGTACGAATATTTCCCGACAGCAAGAATATTCCACGACCAAACGAATATTCCCCGACAAAATGAATATTTTATAACCACTTGCTTATTTTACAAAATTTGCATATTTCACCCATAACCAAAGTATTATATCAAATTAACCCCTTATTATTCACAATAATATTTAGAGAAAATTTGATTTTATTCATTCATAAGCTGGGGTCTTACAGTAACAATTATTGAGTAGTGTCTTCTTACGTAAGAATCAATAATTGAAAAAAATATTGTGCAATACCGTGTGCTACTGTGCAACTATGCGTATTACTGTATTTTAACCACCGGATATTCCAACAGTGTTAACGGTAACAACTACGCCGTTATTTGTAAAAACTTAAATTTGCCATTTTCTTCATCCGACAGTTATTCTGTTATGGAGACCACAAATGGCTGTGCCGTCGTACGAATATTCCCCGATAGAAAGAATATTCCACGACCAAACGAATATTTCCCGACAACAATGAATATTTTATATCAAATTCTCAACTCTTTGAAATACCAGGTACGTAAATTTCGGGGACGAAATTTCATAAGGAGGGGAGATTGTAAGACCCCGAATTTTATGAAATAAAAGTATTCAATTTTTTTTTATATTACTATTCAGTAAATGGTTAAATTAATAATAGTTAAAGTCAAGGGGTGATATATGAATTTTTTTTCAAAATAAGCAAGTGGTTATAAAATATTCATTGTTGTCGGAGAATATTCGTTTGGTCGTAGAATATTCTTTCTGTCGGGGAATATTCGTACGACGGCGCAGCCATTTGTGGGCCCCATAACAGAATAACTGTCGGATAAAGATAATGACAAAATTAAATTTTTATAATTAACGGCGTAGTTGTTACCGCTAACACTGTTGGAATACCCGGTGGTTAAAATACAGTAATACACATTATTGCACAGTAGCACACGGTATTGCACAATATTTTTGAAATTATTGATTCTTACGTAAGAAGGCATTACTGAATAATTATCACAGTAATTACTGTTCAATATTTTATTTTATTGATTCAATAATTGCTACGTTGATATTTTATATTATTGTTGTTTCAATAATTATCATTGCACATTATTTCCCATTATCAAATCAATAATTCATATTATTTGAATAATATTATTAGATAACATTATTGACAATGTCTAGAAAGTTCTGTCTAAGGAGAGGTTTGGTCACCTAATTGGCGCTAGTAAGGAGAAAATCTTATTGGAAAGCCCACTCTTTCCTGGGAACGGCCTGGTTGTCATAATTGTGACTTTGTAATATTATTTATGAATAATTAATTATTGATTCATATGATAAGGAAATATTCATTTTATGTGGATAGCAAGTTTCCTTCGGCTTTGCATTCCAGTCAGAAATACTGCACTTTTGAGGTGAGGGATAGTAAGGAATTTTAAGGGTTGTTAGGTTTTCAGTTTCGTAATTTTTCTGACCTTCAAAAATTCTGAAAAAATTTGAAATGATAATTTGATGAGTTTTCTAGATTGTGTCCAAAAATACCGATTTTTGGATGTATAGATTAAGAGTTGTGAATTTTATGAGAAAAGACTATTTTAAAAGTAACCGCTTATAATTCCTTGCGGTTAACTCCAAAATTGATAAAATTTTTATTGGAAGTATATCTATATAATTTCAGTGTACTCTGTGAATTTTAAATTTTTTGGATAAAAGTACAATTTATGATAAATGTCTAAATATTCGGCGGTTTTGGCCATATAAAAAATAGTAAATGAGTTTTTAAAAATTCTGAGAAAAATATATGTTTAATATGGGACTATATTTTGCTAAATCCCAGAAAAGAAATATTTTTGGAACTAATTTGATATTTTTCATGAAAATGGACTAGATATGAGAAAATGAATTAAATATGTTATGTGAAGTAAGAAAATTGGAAAATAGAATTTTATGGCTTGAGAATCCTATATGAGGTATATGCAGATTTTTGATGAGGGTTTTGGTTATTGATTATGAAATCTTAAGAGTTGGCATTTTATGATGATTAAATGTATTAATTAGTAAAGTATAAACAATTTAAATAAATTGTTTATAAGCTTAAGAAATATTATTATTTCAATATCATTATACCGAAATATTGGTATATATATTATTGCGGAATTTCTACCTTTTTCATGTCGGGGTTACTATTCACGAGTTATTATTTACGACAAAATTAATTTCTTTTTCTAACCAAATTATAGTTGATTTATGAATATTGCTTTTGAAATTAAATCCATGTTTTGATCATATTATTTTTATTATCATATATAACATTTTTATAACCTTGATGTTAAAATTCTCTTTTGCTTGAGTGTAAAGATGGGTAAATTATTGGTATGATCATGACTATGGGTTCTCTTTGGCCAGTAGTGCAAAGTTGAATTGTTGACTGGTATGATCATGACCATTGAATTTATAATTGAATATCTTTAGCTTAAGTGCAAAGGTGAAATGATCAACATGGTTATAATTATTGTTTATATAAATTCTGAAATGATTATATATTTCTTTGAGATATTAATATATTTGGCCTGTAGTGCAAATATAAACTGTTGACGAATATATTTGGCTTGTAGTGCAAATATGAACTGTTGAGGATTATATCTTTGGCCTGTAGTGCAAAGATGAATTGTTGATGAATATCTTTGGCCGTAGTGCAAAGATGAATTATTGATGAATATCTTTGGCCTGTAGTGCAAAGATGAACTGTTGTTGAATATCTTTTGCATGTAGTGCAAAGATGGTCTGTTGATGAATATCTTTGGCCTGTAGTGCAAAGATGAACTGTTGTTGAATATCTTTGGTCGTAGTGTAAAGATGGATTTATTATTATGATTATGAACAAGAACTGTGATTTAGTATAACCATGATCTTTGATGTTTTAGGTAAAGACAGGTGATGAAAATATTCTTCGTCCTGGGTGCGAAGAAAAATTTAGAATCACAATTATGATTATGAGTTATTCATATGATTGTGGAAAGGAACTGTTGAGTGATGTTACAGGGATAAAACATTGTTGGTGGATTTTTAATATGGAGAAGATAATAGACTTTATGGTCTATTTGACTCTTCTAATGGATTGCTCGTTCCGCTGCAACTATGGTTGAAAATTTTTATCATCTACCATATGTTCTAAATCTCTGAGTTATTACTGATGAAGACTATTGATAATTTATTTATCTTTAGTCATGATTTTCTTTACTGGGCTAGTTGTGCTCACCCTTCTGTTCACAATTCCTTTCAGGTAATAAGAGTATAGCTGGGTCGAGCGGGGGTAACAGGGGAATAGAACGGTGGTCATCATTTAGGAGTTATATTTGGTGAATCATCTAGGGTGAAGCGAACCCAACGTTAGAAGGGTGTTTTGCCACTATCATACAAGATGTCTAATGACATACAACCTCGTGTCATCATAAGACATGATTGTACTCATCCACTTGCTGAGTATATTTTTACGAGCACTACCTATATAATCTTGGTGTTTGTTTGAAGTATAATTCTCAGTTAGAGACAGTGGAGATAATGATATGTCAAGAGAAGACTCACCATTGGAAAGAATATGATAGTAATCTTCTCGTTTTTATTTGGGGTCTATTGGGTCAACCAAGGATAATTCTGTGGCCATATGATATCTATCATAACCTAGAAGCATGGCCTCCCACGTACGAGGGTTTCCTTGAGCACTTCCCAAAGATTCTAATTTCTAAAATAGTTTTTGACTATACCTTTATGTAAGGTGTCATTGTGATGTGCTATCTAAGGTTGGGACATGAGTCACAATTGGTATATATTTGTATCCAAACTCACAGCATATGTGTTGTTGTATTTTCCACGACAATTGTTGTAATAAAGTTGTAGTTGTTTTCTGTACCATGTATTTGGCGACTCAGAATAGGTTGGATGGAATGGACCTGTTTTGGGGTCGTTATATTTTGCAAATCATACGTTCATTTAACGGTTTAAAATTTGTGGACATATAGTCAGCTTATATATATATATAACATATCCAAAAATCACAACGATCTAACGGTCGGATTAAAAATTATAACCCCCACAATATATCTCAAAAACCCTAATTTGATTTTTAATACCTCCGTTCCGACAAAAATACAGATAAAACACCTCAACATTAACTCCTTCATTTTTATCCACAAAAATATATCCCTCATTTATATCCACATAAAATAAATATTTCCTTATCATATGAATCAATAATTAATTATTCACAAATAATATTACAGAATCACATTTATGACAACCAGGCCGTTCCCAAGAAAGAGGGGGCTTTCTAATAAAAAATTTTCCTTACTGGCGCGCAATTAGATGACCAAACCTCTCCTTAGACAGAACTTTCTAGACATTGCCAATAATATTATCTAATAATATTATTGTAAGATCCCGAATTTTATGAAATAAAAGTATTTAATTTTCCTATTTTGTAAATAGTTAAATTGATAAAAAAAAAGTTAAAGTTAAAGGTGATATATACAAATTTTGCAAAATAAACAACTGGTTATAAAATATTTATTGTTGTCGGGAAATATTCGTTTGGTCGTGAAATAATCTTTCTGTCGGAAAATATTCGTACGACGGCGTAGCCATTTGTGGGCCCCATTACAGAATAACTATCGGATGAAAAAAATGACAAAATTAAGTTTTTATAAATAACGACGTAGTTGTTACCGTTAACACTGTTGGAATACCCGATGGTTAAAATACAGTAATACGCGTGGTTGCACAGTAGCACACGATTTTGCACAGTATTTTTGAATTATTGATCCTTACGTAAGAAGGCACTACTCAATAATTGTTATAGTAGTTACTGTTCAATATTTTATTTTATTGATTCAATAATTACTGCGTTGATATTTTATATTATTGTTGATTCAATAATTGTTACTGCACAATATTTCGAATTATCAGACCAATAATTCGTATTATTTGAATAATATTATTAGATAGCATTATTGGCAATGTCTAGAAAGTTCTGTCTAAGGAGAGGTTTGGTCACCTAATTGCGCACCAGTAAGGAAAAATCCTTATTGGAAAGCCCCCTCTTTCCTGGGAACGGCCTGGTTGTCATAATTGTAATTCTGTAATATTATTTGTGAATAATTAATTATTGATCTATATGATAATGAAATATTTATTTGATGTAGATATAAATGATGGATTTATTTATGTGGTTATAAATGAAGGAAATAATGTTGAGGTATTTTATCAGTATTTTGTCGGATTTGAGGTATTAAAAGATCAAATCAGTGTTCTTACATCTTTATTGTGTGAGTCATAATTTTTAATCTGACCGTTGGATCGTTGTGATTTTTGGATATGTTATACATATATAAGTTGAGTATATGTTCACAAATTTTGAACCGTTAAAAATGAACGAATGATTTGTTATGAATTTTAAGAGGTGACTGATTCGGAAATTAGGTTTATAAATGATTTTGGTGAAAAATTCTAGAAATGGGTGGGCCCCACTTTTGGTTGTTGGGGAAGATAGCTGATTTTTGGTGAGTAGAATAGTAGCAAGTAAAGCCATCAGGTAGCAGGTCAAGTCTGTTTCGGCGTACTAATATTTTCCTATAAATAGAGGGCTAAGTTAGAATTGAAAATCACACCAGAATTCATAAGTTTTCTCTCTTTTTCTCTCAATATTATCAAGCATATTTTTGTGAGTATTTAGATATCTTGAGTGTTGCTCAGCGTTATATCCGATATTCAAGTCAGAAGTACTGCTCTTTTGAGGTAATACGAGTGTAGCTGGGTCGAGCGGGGGTAACAGGGGAATAGAACGGTGGTCATCATTTAGTAGTTATATTTGATGAATCCAATAGGATGAGGCGAACCCAACGGTGGAAGGGTGTTTTGCCACTATCATACAAGATGTCTAATGTCATACAATCTCGTGTCATTATAAGACAGGGTTGTGCACATCCACTTGCTGAGTATATTTACGAGCACTACCTATATAATCTTGGTGTTTGTTTGAAGTATAATTCACGATTAAAGACAGTGGAGATAATGATATGTCAAGAGAAGACTCATCATTGGAAAGAATATGATAGTAATCTTCTTGTTTTTCTTTGGGGTCTATTAGGTCAACCAAGGATAATTTTGTGGACATGTGATATCTATTATAACTTGGAAGCATGGTCTCCCATGTACGAAGGTTTCCTTGAGCACTTCCCAAAGATTCTAATTTCTAAAATAGTTTTTGACTATACCTTTATGTAGTAGGTATCACTGTGAGGTGATGTCCACTGATGAGACATTTGTCACATTACGGTTGGGACACGAGTCACACTTGGTATATATTTGTATCCAAACTCACAACATATGTGTTGTTATATTTTGTACGACAATTATGACAATGAAGTTGTAGTTATTTTCTGTACCATGTATTTGGCGACTCAGAATGGGTTGGGTGGAATGGACCTATTTTGGGGTTGTCACATTTGGTATCAGAGCTTAGGGATATGATCTCTGGCAGAGATCGGGAAATAGAACTAGGAGGGGGGGATGAGTAAATCCTTTGCTAGTGTGTCCTACCTAAGCTTATTTGTTGGTCAGTCATAATATCGGGATATTATGTGATATGTTAATTTGTTCAATTAACCCTTGTTTTTAAGCTGTATTTAGAATGATATCTGAAATACATGAGATGAGCAATGAAGAAATTATGATGACAGGAAAGATGGAATCTGAAATGAAAGCAAGGTATTCTCAACTCTTTGAATTATCAGGTACGTAAATTTCGGGGACGAAATTTCATATGGAGGGGAGATAGTAAGACCCCGAATTTTATGAAATAAAAGTATTTAATTTTCCTATTTAGTAAATAGTTAAATTGATAAAAAAAAGTTAAAAATAAGGGTGATATATACAAATTTTGCAAAATAAACAATTGGTTATAAAATATTTATTGTTGTCGGGAAATATTCGTTTGGTCGTAGAATATTCTTTCTGTCAGGAAATATTCGTACCACGGCGTAGCCATTTGTGGGCCCCATAACAGAATAACTGTCGGATGAAGAAAATGACAAAATTGAGTTATTATAAATAACGGCGTAGTTGTTACCGTTAACACTGCTGGAATACCCGATGGTTAAAATACAGTAATACGCGTGATTGCACAGTAGCACACGGTTTTGCACAGTATTTTTGAATTATTGATCCTTATGTAAGAAGGCACTACTCAATAATTGTTATAGTAGTTACTGTTCAATATTTTATTTTATTGATTCAATAATTACTGCGTTGATATTTTATATTATTGTTGATTCAATAATTGTTACTGCACAGTATTTTCCATTATCAGATCAATAATTCGTATTATTTGAATAATATTATTAGATAGCAATATTGGCAATGTCTAGAAAGTTCTATCTAAGGAGAGGTTTGGTCACCTAATTGCGCGCCAGTAAGGAGAAATCCTTATTGGAAAGCCTTCTCTTCCTGGGAACGGCTTGGTTGTCATAATTGTGATTCTGTAATATTATTTGTGAATAATTAATTATTGATCTATATGATAATGAAATATTTATTTGATGTGGATATAAATGATGGATTTATTTATGTGGTTATAAATGAACGAATTAATGTTGAGGTATTTTATCAGTATTTTGTCGGATTTGAGGTATTAAAAGATCAAATCAGTGTTCTTACAGCTTTATTGTGTGAGTTATAATTTTTAATCTAACCGTTGGATCGTTGTGATTTTTGGATATGTTATACATATATAAGTTTAGTATATGTTCACAAATTTTGAACCGTTAAAAATGAACGAAAGATTTGTTATGAATTTTAAGAGGTGACTGATTCAGAAATTAGGTTTATAAATAATTTTGGTGAAAAATTCTAGAAATGGGTGGGCCCCACTTTTGGTTGTTGGGGAAGATGGCTGATTTTTGTTGGGTGGAATAGTAGCAAGTAAAACCATCAAGTAGCAGGTCAAGTCTGTAACAACCCCAACATAGGTCCATTCCACCCAACCCATTCTGAGTCGTCAAATACATGGTACAGAAAACAACTACAACTTTATTACAACAAGTGTCGTGCAAAATACAACACATATGCTGTGAGTTTGGATATAAATATATACCAAATATGACATTGGACACCATCATGTATCAGCACCTCACAAAGGTACCTTACATAAAGGTACAGTCAAAAACTGTTTTAGAAACTAGAATCTTTGGAAAGTGCTCAAGGAAACCTTCTTACATGGGAGGCCATGCTTCTAGGTTATGATAGATATCATATGGCCACAGAATTATCCTTGGTTGACCCAATAGACCCCAAAGAAAAACGAGAAGATTACTATCATATTCTTCCCAATGGTGAGTTTTCTCTTGACTTATCATTATCTCCACTGTCTCTAATTGAGAATTATACTTCAAACAAACACCAAGATTATATAGGTAGTGCTCGTAGATATACTCAACAAGTGGATGAGCACAACCCTGTCTTATGATGACACGGGGTTGTATGTCATTAGACATCTTGTATGATAGTGACGAAACACCCTTCCAACGTTGGGTTCGCCTCACCCTATTTTCTTCACCAAATATAACTACTAAATGATGACCACCGTTCTATTCCCTTGTTACCCCCGCTCGACCCAGCTACACTCTTATTACCTGAAAGGAATTGTGAAACAAAAGGGTGAGCACAACTAGCCCAGTAAAGAATATCACGACTAAAGATAAATAAATTATCATTAGTCTTCATCAGTAATAAATCAGAGATTTAGAACATATGGTAGATGATAAAAATTTCAACCATAGTTGCAGCGGAACGAGCAATCCATTAGAAGAGTCAAATAGAATATAAAGTCTAGTATCTTTTCCATGTTAAAAATCCACCAACAATGTTTTATCCCTATAACATCAATCAATAATTCTGGTCCACAATCATATGAATAACTCATAATCATAACTGTAGTTCTAAATTCCTCTTCTCATCCAGGACGAAGATAATTTTTCATCACCTATCTTTACCTGAAACATCAAAGATCACGGTTACACCAAATCACATTTCCTGTTCATAATCATACTAATAACTTCATCTTTGCACTACGGCAAAAGATATTTATTTGTATCACCAGTTGGTCATGTTTATCTCAACATCTGTTCATCTTTGTACTACTGGCCAAAGATATTCAACAACATGTCATCTTTGCACTACGGGCCAAAGATATTCATCAACAATTCATCTTTGCACTACATGCCAAAGATATTCATCAATATTTCATCTTTGCACTACATGCCAAAGATATTCCTCAACAGTTCATATTTGCACTACGGCCAAATATATTCATCAACAGTTCATATTTGCACTACAGACCAAATATATTAATATCTCAAAGAAATATATAATCATTTATATAAACAATAATTATAACCATGTTGATCATTTCACTTTTGCACTTAAGCTGAAGATATTCAATTATAAAATCAATGGTCATGATCATACTAGTCAATAATTCAACTTTGCACTACTGGCCAAAGAGAACCCAAAGTCATGATCATACCAATAATCTACCCATCTTTACACTCAAGTGAAAGAGAATTTTAACATCAGGGTTATAAAAATGTTATATATGATAATAAAAATAATATGATCAACATATAGATTTAATCTCAAAAGTAATATTCATAAATCAACTATAATTTGGTTAGAAAAAGAAACCAATTTTATCGTGAATAGTAACTCATGAATAGTAACTCATGAATAGTAACTCGTGAATAATAACTCATGAATAGTAACTCCAACACAAAAAGGTAGAAATTCCACAATAAAATACATACCAATATTTTGGTATAATGATATTGAAAGAATAATATTTCTTAAGCTTATAAACAATTTATTTTAATTGTTTACACTTTACTAAATAATGCATTTAATCATTCTAAAATGCCAAACTCATAAGATTTCATCACCAATAACCAAAACCCTCATCAAAAATATGCATATACCTCATATAGGATTCTCAAGTCATAAAATCCTATTTTTCAATTTTCTTACTTCACAAAAACATATTTAATTCATTTACTCATAACTAGACCATTTTCATAAAAAATACCAAATTAGTTCCAAAAATATTTCTTTTCTGGGATTTAGCATAATATAGTCCATAGTGAACATATATTTTTTCTCAGAATTTTTAAAAGTCATTTACTATTTTTCATATGGCCAAAATAGTCGAATATTTAGACATTTATCAAAAATTGTACTTTTGTCCAAAAATTCTAAAATTTACAGAGTATACTTCTATCATATACATGTACTCCCAATAAAAATTTCATCAATTTTGGAGTTAACCACAAGGAATTATAAGCGATTACTTTTAAAATAGTCTTTTCTCATAAAATTCATAACTCTCAATCTATACATCCAAAAATCACCATTTTTGGACACAATCAAGAAAACTCATCAAAATATCATTTCAAATTTTTCCAGAATTTTGAAGGTTAAAAAAATTACGAAACTGAAAAACATAACAACCCTTAAAATTCCTTACTATCCCCTACCTCAAAAGTGCTGTATTTTTGACTGGAATGCAAAGCCAAAGGAAACTTGCACTGAATAACAACTCTCAAAGTATCTAAATACTCACAAAATATGCTTCATAATATAGAGAGAGAAAGAGAGAAAGCTTATATTTTTGGTGTGATTTTCAATTCTAACTTAGTCCTCTATTTATAGGAAAATGTTAGCACGCCGAAGCAGACTTAACCTGCAACCTGATGGCTTTACCTGCTAGTATTCCCACCCACCACATTTGAATAAAAAATCTCAGCACATTTCTTTACCAACCAAGAGTGGGGCCCACCAATTCTAGAATTTTCTACCAAAATGATTAACTCCGAAAATTTAACAATTTCTGAACCAGTCATCTCGTAAAATTCATAACAAATTATACGTTTATTTTTAACGGTTCAAAATCTGTGGACATATACTCAACTTATATATGTATAACATATCCAAATATTACCACCATCCAACGGTCGGATTAAAAATTATAACCCTCGTAAAATATCTCAAAAACCTTAATTTGATTTTCAATACCTCCGTTCCGACAAAAATACAGATAAAACACCTCAACATTAACTCCTTCATTTTTAACCACAAAAATATATCCCTCATTTATATCCACATAAAATAAATATTTCCTTATCATATGATTCAATAATTAATTATTCATAGATAATATTACAGAATCACATTTATGACAACCAGGCCGTTCCCAGGAAAGAGGGGACTTTCCAATAAGGATTTATCCTTATTGGCACGTAATTAGGTGACCAAACCTCTCTTTAGACAGAACTTTCTAGACATTGCCAATAATGTTATCTAATAATATTATTCAAATAATATGAATTATTGATCTGATAATGGGAAATACTATGCAGTAACAATTATTGAACAACAATAATATAAAATTTCAACGTAGCAATTATTGAATCAATAAAATAAAATATTGAACAGTAATTACTGTAACAATTATTGAGTAGTGCCTTCTTACGTAAGAATCAATAATTTCAAAAATACTGTGCAATACCCTATGCTACTGTACAATAACGCGTATTACTGTATTTTAACCACCGGGTATTTCAACAGTATTAACGGTAACAACTACGCAGTTATTTGTAAAAACTCAAATTTGTCGTTTTCTTCATCCGACAGTTATTCGTTATGGGGCCCACAAATAGCTGCACCGTCGTACGAATATTCCCCGACAGAAAGAATATTCCACGACCAAACGAATATTCCCCGACAACAATGATTATTTTATAACCACTTGCTTATTTTGAAAAAAAAAATCACATTTCACCCATAACTTTAAACTTTTATCAATTTAACCGTTTACTGAATAGTAATTATAAGAAAAATTGAATACTTTTATTTCATAAAATTCGGGGTCTTACAAAGTCTGTTTCAGCGTACTAATATTTTCCTATAAATAGAGGGCTAAGTTAGAATTGAAAATCACACCAGAATTCATAAGTTTTCTCTCTTTTTCTCTCTATATTATCAAGCATATTTTTGTGAGTATTTAGATATCTTGAGTGTTGCTCAGCGTTATATCCGATATTCAAGTCAGAAATACTGCTCTTTTGAGATAATATGAGTGTAGCTGGGTCGAGCGGGGGTAACAGGGGAATTGAACGGTGGTCATCATTTAGTAGTTATATTTGATGAATCCAATAGGGTGAGGCGAACCCAACGTTGGAAGGGTGTTTTGCCACTATCATATAAGATGTCTAATGTCATACAACCTCGTGTCATTATAAGACAGGGTTTGCACATCCACATTGCTGAGTATATTTACGAGCACTACTATATAATCTTGGTGTTTGTTTGAAGTATAATTCACGATTAAAGACAGTGGAGATAATGATATGTCAAGAGAAGACTCATCATTGGAAAGAATATGATAGTAATCTTCTTATTTTTCTTTGGGGTCTATTAGGTCAACCAAGGATAATTTTGTGGACATATGATATCTATCATAACCTGGAAGCATGGTCTCCCATGTAGAAGGTTTCCTTGAGCACTTCCCCAAATATTCTAATTTCTAAAATAGTTTTTGACTATACCTTTATGTAGGTATCACTGTGAGGTGTTGTCCACTGATGAGACATTTGTCACATTACGGTTGGGACACGAGTCACAGTTGGTATATATTTGTATCCAAACTCACAGCATATGTGTTGTTATATTTTGTACGACAATTATGACAATGAAGTTGTAGTTATTTTTTGTATCATGTATTTGGCGACTCAGAATGGGTTGGGTGGAATGGACCTATTTTGGGGTTGTCACATTTCTGTAACGCCCCCAAAATAGGTATACAACACTCATTTTGAGTTGCCAAATACATGGTACAAAAAGCAAACTACAACTTCAATAATACAATTGTCGTGCAAAATACAACAACACATAGTGTGGGTTTAAATATAAATATTGTCATCTAGATAATATCCACACTCAAATAAGTCCTCATTACAATATTCAAACACTATTTTATAGAAATAGTGAGGACTGCTAAAACATCTTTCTAGAACCATCACTCCATACCCCGACTAGATCCTGCTATGTTCTCACCACCTGGAGAAGAAAAATGGAACAAAAAGAAAAGGGTGAGCTCAACTAGCCCAGTAAAGAATATTATGACTAAGATAATATACAATAAATTATCATTAGTGTTCAACAGGGAAAAATCTGATAGAATATAGATGACAACAAGTTTTAGATCAACAACTGTAGTGAAAACAATAAACCATTAGAAGTGTCAAGTAGAGAATGAATTCTACTATCTTCTAAGATTTAAAAGTCCATCATCAATATTTTATCCCTGTAACATCAATTAATAATCATCTTTAACCAATAATTCATCTTTGCACTACAGGCCAAAGATATTCATTTGTATCACCAGTCGGTCATGTTCATCTCAACACCTGTTCATCTTTGCACTACAGGCCAAAGATATTCATCAGGTAATCATACATCTTTGCAATACAGGCCAAAGATAATCAGTAATATCATCATTTAGGACTGAGGATGATGATAAATATCTTAAAGAAAAATGAATCCAGTGAGACAGGAGGACAAATAGTAGGGATTCGTATAACAGTTTATCCAAGATCAATAATACTTCATAATAATCAATTGTGAAGCAGAATTCAAAAACAAAGATCAAAACATGGATACAATCAAAGATAGTAACCATAATAGACATCTCGGATAAAAAGAGAAAATTTTATTTTTCGGTGAATAGTGCCGTATACGTGAATTGTGTCGTATACGTAAATAGTAATCCCGACACAAAAAGTTCCAAATTTGATAAAAAAAACTCATATCAATATTTCAGCATAATGATATTGAAGAAAATAATATCATTTAAAAAGAAAATAATATCCCTTACTTCAAAATAACCGTATTTCTGACTGAGTATCGGATATGAGGCTGAATGAAACTTGTGCTGAATAGCAACTTTCAAAGTATCTAAATACTCACAAAATACACTTAATAATCTAGAGAGAGAAAGAGAGAAAACTTATGAATTCTGGTGTGATTTTCAATTCTAACTTAGCCCTCTATTTATAGGAAAATGTTAGCACGCCGAAGCAGACTTAACCTGCAACCTGATGGCTTTACCTGCTACTATTCCCACCCACCACATTTGAATAAAAATTTCAGCACATTTCTTCACCAACCAAGAGTGGGGTCCACCAATTCTAGAATTTTTCACCAAAATGACAAATTTCGCAACTTCTACAATTTCGGAACTAGTCATATCGTAAAATTCATAACAAATTACACGTTCATTTTTAACAGTTCAAAATTTGTGGACATATACTCAACTTATATATGAATAATATATCAAAAAATTACCACGATCCAACGGTCGGATTAAAAATTATAAACCCCGTAATATTTCTCAAAAACCCTGATTTGATTTTTAATACCTCCATTCCGATAAAAATACTGATAAAACTCCTCAACATAAACTCCTTCATTTTTAACCACAATAAATATATCCAATATTTATATCCACGTAAAATAAATATTTTCTTATCATATGAATCAATAATTAATTATTTAAAAATAATATTACAGAATCACATTTATGACAACCAGGTCGTTCCCAGGAAGGAGGGGGCTTTCCAATGAGGATTTCTCCTTACTAGCGCGTAATTAGATGACCAAACCTCTCCTTAGACAGAACTTTCTAGACATTACCAATAATGCTATCTACTAATATTATTTAAATAATATGAATTATTGATCTGATAATGGAAAATACTGTGCAGCAACAATTATTGAAACAATAATAATATAAAATATTAACGCAGTAATTATTGAATCAATAAAATAAAATATTAAACAGTAACTACTGTAACAATTATTGAGTAGTATCTTCCTTTGTAAGAATCAATAATTCAACAATACTGTGCAAAACCGTGTGCTACTGTATTTTAACCACCAGGTATTCCAACAGTACTAACGGTAATAACTACGCCGTTAATTATAAACAACTTATACTTGTCGTTTTCTTCATCCAATCGCTTTCCGTTATGGGGCCCACATAAGGCTGCGTCATCGTATGAATATTCCCCGACAGCAAGAATATTTTACGACCAAACGAATATTCACCGATCAAAAATGAATTATCAGGTACGTAAATGATACCAACTGTGGTAACCCCAAAATAGGTCCATTCCATCCAACCCATTCTGAGTTGCCAAATATATGGTACAGAAAACAACTACAACTTTATTACAACAATTGTCGTGCAAAATACAACAACACATATGCTGTGAGTTTGGATACAAATATATACCAAATGTGACACATGTCCCAACCGTGGACAGCACCTCATAGTGACACCTTACATAAAGGTATAGTCAAAAATTATTTTAGAAATTAAAATCTTTGAGAAGTGCTGAAGGAAACCTTCGTACATGGTAGGCCATGCGTCTAGGTTATGATAGATATCATATGGCCACAGAATTATCCTTGGTTGACCCACCAGACCCCAAAGAAAAACGAGAAGATTACTATCATATTCTTCCCAATAGTGAGTATTCTCTTGACTTATCATTATCTCCACTGTCTCTAATCGAGAATTATACTTCAAACAAACACCAATATTATATAGGTAGTGCTCGTATATATACTCAGCAAGTGGATGATCACAATCTTGTTTATGATGACACGAGGTTGTATGTCATTAGACATCTTGTATGATAGTGGCAAAACACCTTTCCAATGTTGGGTTCGCTTCACCCTAGATGATTCACCAAATATAACTCCTAAATGATGACCACCATTCTATTCCCCTGTTGCCCCCGCTCGACCCAGCTACACTCTTATTACCTGAAAGGAATTGTGAACAGAAGGGTGAGCACAACTAGCCCAGTAAAGAATATCATGACTAAAGATAAATAAATTATCAATAGTCTTCATCAGTAATAAATCAGAGATTTAGAACATATGGTAGATGATAAAAATTTTCAACCATAGTTGCAGCGAAACGTGCAATCCGTTAGAAGAGTCAAATAGACTACAAAGTCTATTATCTTCTCCATGTTAAAAATCCATCAATAATGTTTTATCCCTGTAACATCACTCAACAGTTCCTTTCCACAATCATATGAATAACTCAAAATCATAATTGTGATTCTAAATTTTTCTTCGCACCCAAGACGAAGAATATTTTCATCACCTGGCTTTACCTGAAACATCAAAGATCATGGTTATACCAAATCATAGTTCTTGTTCATAATCATACTAATAAATCCATCTTTGCACTACGGCCAAAGATATTCAACAACAGTTCATCTTTGCACTACAGGCCAAAGATATTCATCAACAGACCATCTTTGCACTACAGGCGCAAAGGCCAAAGATATTCAACAACAGTTTATCTTTGTACTACAGGCCAAAGATATTCATCAACAGTTCATATTCGCACTACAGGCCAGATATATTAATATCTCAAAGAAATATATAATCATTTCAGAATTTATATAAACAATAATTATAACCATGCTAATTAATTCATCTTTACACTTAAGCTAAAGATATTCAATTATAAATTCAATGGTCATGATCATACCAATTAACAATTCATCTTTGCACTACATGCCAAAGATATTCCTCAGTCATGATCATACCAATAATTTACCCATCTTTACATTCAAGTGAAAGAGAAATTCAACATCAGAGTTATAAAAATGTTATATATGATAATAAAAATAATATTATCAACAACTGCATTTATTTTCAAGAGCAACAATCATAAATCAACGATAATTTGGTCACAAAAAAAACAAATTTTTTTTTCGTGAATAGTAACTCGTGAATAGTAACTCATGAATAGTAACCCTGACATAAAAAAGATAGAAATTCTACAATAATATACATACCAATATTTTGGTATAATGATATTGAAAGAATAATATTTCTAAAGCTTATAAACAATTTATTTTAATTGTTTACACTTTACTAAATAATACATTTAATCATCCTAAAATGCCAAACGCATAAGATTTCATCACCAATAACCAAAACCCTCATCAAAAATCTGCATATACCTCATATAGGATTCTCAAGCCATAAAATTTTATTTTTCAATTTTCTTACTTCACATAACATATTTAACTCATTTACTCATAACTAGTCCATTTTCATGAAAAATACCAAATCAGTTTCAAAAATATTTCTTTTTTGGGATTTAGCACAATATAGTCCCATATTGAACATATAATTTTCTCAGAATTTTTAAAACTCATTTACTATTTTTCATATGGCCAAAACCGCCGAATATTTAGACATTTATCATAAATTATACTTTTATCCAAAAATTCTGAAATTCACAGAGTAAGCTGATATTATATAGATATACTTACAATAAAAATTTCATCAATTTTGGAGTTAACCACAAGGAGTTATAAGCGGTTACTTTTAAAATAGTCTTTTCCCGTAAAATTTATAACTCTTAATATATACATCCAAAAATCACCATTTTTGGACACAATCAATAAAACTCATCAAAATATCATTTCAAATTTTTTTAAAATTTTCTGAAGGTCAAAAGAATTACGAACTGAAAAATATAATAACCCTTAAAATCCCTTACCTCAAGAGAGCAGTACTTCAGATAAAAAATCGGAGGAAACTTCTACTAGATAGCAACTCTTAAAGTATATAAATACTCTCATAAATATGCTTCATAATATACAGAGAGAAAGAGAGAAAATTTATGATTTCTGGTGTGATTTTCAATTCTAAGTTAGCCCTCTATTTATAGGAAAATGTTAGCACGCCGAAGCAGACTTAACCTGCAACTTGATGGCTTTACCTGCTACTATTTTCACCCACCACATTTGAATAAAAATCTCATCACATTTCTTCACCAATCAAGAGTGAGGCCCACCAATTCTAGAATTTTTCACCAAAATGATAAATTCCGAAACTTCAACAATTTCTAAACCAGTCATCTCGTAAAATTCATAAATAAATCATACGTTCATTTTTAACGGTTCAAAATTTGTGAACATATACTCAACTTATATATGTATAACATATCCAAAAATCACCACGATCCAACGGTCGGATTAAAAATTATAACCCCCGTAAAATATCTCAAAAACCCTAATTTGATTTTTAATACCTCTGTTCCGACAAAAATACAGATAAAACACCTCAACATTAACTTCTTCATTTTTAACCACAAAAATATATCCCTCATTTATATCCACATAAAATAAATATTTCCTTAGCATATGAATCAATAATTAATTATTCACAGATAATATTACAGAATCACATTTTTGACAACCAGGCCGTTCCCAGGAAAGAAGGAGCTTTCCGATAAGGATTTCTCCTTACTGGCGTGCAATTAGATGACCAAACCTCTCCTTAGACAGAACTTTTTAGACATTGCCAATAATGCTATCTAATAAAAATTATTCAAATAATATGAATTATTGATTTGATAATGGAAAATACTGTGCAGTGATAATTATTGAAATAACAATAATATAAAATATCAACGCAGCAATTATTGAATCAATAAAATAAAATATTGAACAGTAACTACTGTAACAATTATTGAGTAGTGCCTTCTTACGTAAGAATTAATAATTGAAAAAAATACTGTGCAATATCGTGTGCTACTGTGCAACTACGCGTATTACTGTATTTTAACCACCAGGTATTCCAACAGTGTTAACGGTAACAACTACGCCGTTATTTATAAAAACTCAATTTTGTCATTTTCTTCATCCAATCGCTTTCCGTTATGGGGCCCACAAATAGCTGCGCCGTCGTACGAATATTCCCCGACAGAAAGAATATTTCACGACCAAACGAATATTCCCCGACAAAATGAATATTTTATAACCACTTGCTTATTTTGAAAAATATTCATATATCACCCTTAACTTTAACTTTTTATCAATTTAACCATTTACTAAATAGAAAAATTAAAAACTTTTATTTCATAAAATTTGGGGTCTTACAATCTCCCCTCCTTATGAAATTTTGTCCCCGAAATTTACGTACCTGGTATCAATGTGACGTACTATCCAAGTCTTGGATGAGAGTCACAGTTTTGAATGATATTTCTATCGTTAATAAATTTCTTGACGTATTCTTGAAGACTTCTTAGCCTACCCTTAGAGCGTGAAATCGAATTTTGTATTGACCCTAGTACAAAACCCATTTCTTAAACCTTCAAATAT
Source organism: Panax notoginseng (assembly GCA_016801055.1). NCBI lineage: Eukaryota > Viridiplantae > Streptophyta > Magnoliopsida > Apiales > Araliaceae > Panax > Panax notoginseng. Next base: position 83,018,198 of record CM029015.1, on the reverse strand, counting down.
TTCTTCAACCAAAACGAACGTATAATGCGCCAAAGATGTCGGCTCGAGCTGTTGAAGATTACGATCGTATCATGCAATATCATCGTAGAAATACGAACGTGGTAGCTGACGCGTTTAGTAGAAGATTGTATGCGTTTACGAGTGCGATGTTTTAACACAAAAACCCATTTCGTACGACTTACAAATGATGAAGATAAAGTTAAAGACTCTAGGAACCCACGTGAAGATAACGAATATACGAGTAGAATCGACTTTAATCGATAAAGTTAAAGCCGCTCAAGCTACAAACCCGGAGCTGATGAATGTGAAGAAAAAGGTTCAAGAGGGCGTTATTTTAGAAGCAAGAATCGACGAAGAGAGGAAATCTCAACCCTCGATTTAATTGACCCTTTTTAAATCCTCGATCAAGTAAGAACTGTGGCTTATATACTCGTTTTACCGCCAAGTATGTCGCGTGTTTATAACGTTTTTAACGTGTCAATGTTATGTAAAAATGTGGACGACCCGAACCACATTATTAATTTAGAACCGGACGAGATAGCAGAAGATTTAACGTATGAAGAGATACATGTTAACATCTTGGATAAGAAGAATCGTATTCAACACTCAAAGGTTATACCTCAAGAGTTAGAATTTGACGAGGTATCCTTACCTCTTCAGCATTCCAGGTACATACGTAACTTTCGAGGGCGAAATTCCATGAGGAGAGATTGTGAGACCCCAAATTTTATGAATTAATATTTAATATTCTCGAAATATTTTTATTTTTAATTTTTTTATATTATGGTATGGATTTGATATAATGTTATAGTTATGGGTAATATTTATAAATTTCGTAAAGTATGCAAGTTGTTATATAATATTCGATTGGTCGAAAAATATTTTTTTTGTCGGGGAATATCCGTACGACGGTATAATCATTGGTGGACCCCACAACGGAATTATTATCGGATTGAGAAAACGACAAAAATATTTTATGGAAATAATGTCGAAAGTTTTACCGTTAACTGTTGAAACACCCAGTGTTAAAAGTACAGTAATACGCGTGGTTGCATAGTAGTACACGGTATTGATTATTGATGCTTATGTGAGAAGTCACTTAGTATTGTTCAATCGGGTATTCGGGACACTTTTTGTGTTGAAGTACTATTCACGAGTTACTATTCCTGAGTTACTATTCACGGGTTACTATTCACCTAAATTACTATTCACCCGAATATTATTCACTCGGGTATTTGGGGTACTTTTTGTGTAGAGTACTATTCACGAGTTACTATTCACGAGTTACTATTCACGAGTTACTATTCACGGGTTACTATTCACCCAAATTACTATTCACTCTAGTATTGTTCACTCGGGTATTTGGGACACTTTTCGTGTCAGAGTTACTATTCACGAGTTACTATTTATGAGTTATAATATTAATGATGAATGTTGTTCGGAGTTGAATTTGGAGACGCAGACGTGATATTTGAGTCCGGAACGTCGAAATTAGTAAAAATAGTCTATAAACACAAAATTTTCCGAAATTCACTATTTAGTCAAAAAGTCAACAGTTTGACTTTTTCGGAAAAAGTCAAACTTCGAAATTTCAAAATTTATATTTTTGATAAAAATGATTTCATTATGTTGGAATTGTTTGTGTTAGTGAAAATCGACATTTATTTCGATAATAATTGATATCTGGAGGTTATATTGACCAATCGGGTATTTAACCAGATAAATGAGCAATTGATTGCTATTATTTCACATGATTATAACTATTTGTTCACATGTTATACTATTGACTCACATTCTTGTTACTATTAGGGGAGTTGGTGCAAGTTTGATAATACTTGGATGATTGAATTAAAAATGAAAGAAAACTTGGAGGTATTGTACTATAATATTTCGAGCCCCAAAACGTGTAATTATCAAAACTATGTTTTCCTATAAATAGAAGCTCATTCTTCCTTCATTTTTCACCAATTCACTAAAGCTTTAGAGCCATTATTATAGAGAGAAATTATAGGGAGAAGCTATAGAGAGAAAATCTATAGAAGAAGAGAAGTCTGCTCCCTCACTACTCCTATATCCAGTTTTTTTCAAAGGTATGGAATATTATTTCTTTCTTTCATCTTCATGAAGAGAACTTCTGTTGTTCCATTCTTTGTTATTATGTTGGAATAACCTGTTTATACAAAGTACCGCATACTTGGTGAAATTCTTCTATTATTCCATTCCTTATTATTCTGCTGGAACATCCTGTCTGTGCGTTCTACGCCGGACCTGGTTCTATTATTTATTATTCTGTTGGAACATCCTGTCTGTGCGTTCTACGTCGGACCTGGTTCCGTCTTTACTATTCTTTTGGAATATCCTGTCTGTGCGTTCTACGCCGGACCTAGTTCCGTCTTTACTATTCTGTTGGAATATCTTGTCTGTGCAGTTTACGCCGGACCTAGTTTCGTTATTTATTATTCTGTTGGAATAACATGCATATGCGGTCTATCGCATGCCTAGTAATTTCTTTTGTTATTCCATTCCTTATTATACTCAGTTGGTTAAAGTTTTGACTTCTATACTCCATGAAATTAGTGGAATATCATTTATATTTACGCTTCATCCAGTATCTTTTCATGGAAATATTCTTCTGACCATTCTTGAATTTTACTCCACAAAGCAATAACATGTTGACAATTTGGACGTTATCAGTTCCTGGATAAATTAATTCTTGAACTTGTTTTTATTGAATTTGTATATCATTGTCATTATCCTCATGATTATATTTTGTTGAAAGTCATCTGTGGCCTGTAGTGCATAGATGGACTTGGTATGATTATGACCAGGGATTATTCGGTGTAATCATGACCGTAATGTTACAAATGATGTGGTAAAAATCCTCATTTGCCATAGTGCATTGATGGACAGTTTTTGATATGATTATGGCTATGGATTCTCTTTGGCCGTACTGCAAAGATGAATTGTTTTATGGCATGATCAGGACCGTTGATGAAAACATGATTATCTTTAGCCGTAGTGCATGGATAATTCGTGGTCGTGATACTAAAGAATATCCTTAGCCGTAGTGCAGGGGTGATTCGATGATGTGGATTATTTATTAAGCTGAGTCCCAGCGATAAAAGTCATGAAAAACCTTTTAAATCATAAAAGATATTAGATTTTATTTTCTACTTGACTCTTTTAATGGATTGCTTGTTCCGCTGCAGTTAAACTTGATGTCTATTATATTTTATCAGTTTAACATTGTTAGAGACTAATGATAATTTATTCTGCATTATCTTAGTCATAATATTTCTTACTGGGCTAGTTGAGCTCACCCTTTTGCTTTCATTGTTCTCTTCAGGAAATGAGAATATAGCTGGGACGAGTCGGGGAACGGAGTGATGGTCCAGAGAATTGCATTAGTAGTCCTCACTCAAATAAGTCCTCATTACAATTATTCAAACACTATTTTACAGAAATAGTGAGGACTGCTAAAATATCTTTCTAGAACCATCACTCCATACCCCGACCAAATCCTGCTATGTTCTCACCTCCTGAGAAGAAAAATGGAACAAAAAGGAAAAGGGTGAGCTCAACTAGCCCAGTAAAGAATATTATGACTAAGTTAATATACAACAAATTATCATTAGTATTCAACAGGGAAAAATCTGATAGAATATAATCGACAACAAGTTTTAGATCAACAACTGCAGTGGAAATATCAAACCATTAGAAGAGTCAAGTAGAGAATGAATTCTACTATCTTCTAAGATTTAAAAGTCCATCATCAATATTTTGTCCCTGTAACATCAATTTATAATCATCTTTAACCAAATATTCATCTTTGCACTGCAGGCCAAAGATATTCATTTGTATCACCAGTCAGTCAAGTTCATCTCAACACCTGTTCATCTTTGCACTACAGGCCAAAGATATTCATTTGGTAATCATACATCTTTGCACTACAGGCCAAAAATATTCAGTAATATTATCATTTAGGACTGAGGATGATGAAAAATATCTTAAAGAAAACGAATCCAATGAGACAGAAGGACAAATAGTAGGGATTCGTATAACAGTTTATCCAAGATCACTAATACTTCATAATAATCAATTGTAATGTAGAATTCAAAAATATAAAGATCAAAACATGGATACAATCAAAGATAGTAACCATAATAGACATCTTGGACAAAAAGGGAAAATCTTATTTTTCGGTTAATAGTGTCGTATTCGTGAGTAGTGCCGTATACGTGAATAGTGCCGTATACGTGAATAGTAACCCCGACACAAAAAGTTCTAAATTTGATAAAAAAAACTCATATCAATATTTCGGAATAATGATATTGAAGAAAATAATATCATTTAAGAAGAAAATAATATCCCTTACTATCACTTACCTCAAAAGAGCAGCACTTCTGACTTGATATCAGATATGATGCTGAAAGAAACTTGCACTGATGAATAGCAACTCACCAAGTATCTAAATACTCATAAAATATGCTTCATAATACAGAGAGAGAAAGAGAGAAAACTTATGTTTCTGGTGTGATTTTCAATTCTATCTTAGCCCTCTATTTATAGGAAAATGTTAGCACACCGAAGCAGACTTAACCTGCAACCTGATGGCTTTACCTGCTACTATTCCCACCCACCACATTTGAATAAAAATCTCAGCACATTTTTTCACCAACCAAGAGTGGGGCCCACCAATTCTAGAATTCTCCACCAAAATAATAAACTCTGAAAATTCAACCATTTCTGAACCAGTCATCTCGTAAAATTCATAACAAATCATACGTTCATTTTTAACGGTTCAAAATTTGTGGACATATACTCAACTTATATATGTATAACATATCCAAAAATTACAAAGATCCAACGGTCGGATTAAAAATTATAAACCTCGCAAAATATCTCAAAAACCCTAATTTGATTTTCAATACCTCCGTTCCGACAAAAATACAGATAAAACACCTCAACATTAACTCTTTCATTTTTAACCACAAAAATATATCCCTCATTTATATCCAGAATAAATATTTTCTTATCATATGAATCAATAATTAATTATTCACAAATAATATTACAGAATCACATTTATGACAACCAGGCCGTTCCCAGGAAAGAGGGGGCTTTCCAATAAGGATTTCTCCTTACTAGCGCGCAATTAGATGACCAAACCTCTCCTTAGACAGAACTTTCTAGACATTGTCAATAATGCTATCTAGTAATATTATTTAAATAATATGAATTACTGATCTGATAATGGAAAATACTGTGCAACAACAATTATTGAAACGACAATAATATAAAATATCAACGCAGTAATTATTGAATCAATAAAATATTGAACAATAATTACTGTAACAATTATTGAGCCTTCTTACGAAAGAATCAATAACTGGAAAAGTACTGTGCAATACCGTGTGCTACTGTGCAATAACGTGTATTACTATATTTTAACCACCGGGTATTCCAACAGTGTTAACAGTAAAAACTACGCCGTTTTTTTATAAAAACTCAATTTTGTCATTTTCTTCATTCGACAGTTATTCTGTTATGGGGTCCACAAATGGCTGCGCCGTCGTACGAATATTCTCCGACAGGAAAAATATTCCACGACCAAACGAATATTCCCCGACAATAATGAATATTTTATAACCACTTGTTTATTTTGCAAAATTTGCACATTTCACCCATAATTTTAACTTTTTATCAATTTAACCATTTACTAAATAGGAAAAATTGAATACTTTTATTTCATAAAATCTGGGGTCTTACAATATAACTGTGACGCCCCCAAAATAGGTATACAACACCCATTCTAAGTCGTTAAATACATGGTACAAAAAGCAAACTACAACTTCAATAATACAATTGTCGTGCAAAATACGACAACACATACGGTGAGTTTAAATACAAATATTATCTTCTAGACAATATCCACACTCAAATAAGTCCTCATTACAATTATTCAAATACTATTTTACAGAAATAGTGAGGACTGCTAAAATATCTTTCCAGAACCATCACTCCATACCCCGACTAAATCCTGTTATGTTCTCACCTCCTGAGAAGAAAAATGGAACAAAAAGGAAAAGGGTGAGCTCAACTAGCCCAGTAAAGAATATTATGACTAAGATAATATACAACAAATTATCATTAGCATTCAACAGGGAAAAATCTAATAGAATATAATCGACAACAAGTTTTAGATCAACAACTGCAGCGGAAACAGCAAACCATTAGAAGAGTCAAGTAGAGAATGAATTCTACTATCTTCTAAGATTTAAAAGTCCATCATCAATATTTTATCCCTGTAACATCAATTTATAATCATCTTTAACCAAATATTCATCTTTGCACTACAGGCCAAAGATATTCATTTGTATCACCAGTCAGTCATGTTCATCTCAACACCTGTTCATCTTTGCACTACAGGCCAAAGATATTCATTTGGTAATCATACATCTTTGCACTACAGGCCAAAAATATTCAGTAATATCATCATTTAGGACTGAGGATGATGAAAAATATCTTAAAGAAAACGAATCCAGTGAGACAGAAGGACAAATAGTAGGGATTCGTATAACAGTTTATCCAAGATCAATAATACTTCATAATAATCAATTGTAAAGCAGAATTCAAAAATATAAAGATCAAAACATGGATACAATCAAAGATAGTAACCATAATAGACATCTTGGACAAAAAGGGAAAATCTTATTTTTCGGTGAATAGTGTCGTATTCGTGAGTAGTGTCGAATACGTGAATAGTGCCGTATACGTGAATAGTAACCCCGACACAAAAAGTTCTAAATTTGATAAAAAAAAACTCATATCAATATTTCAGCATAATGATATTGAAGAAAATAATATAATTTAAGAAGAAAATAATATCCCTTACTATCACTTACCTCAAAAGAGCAGCACTTCTGACTTGATATCGGATATGACGCTGAAAGAAACTTGCACTGATGAATAACAACTCACCAAGTATCTAAATACTTATAAAATATGCTTCATAATATATGGAGAGAAAGAGAGAAAACTTATGTTTCTGGTGTGATTTTCAATTCTAACTTAGCCCTCTATTTATAGAAAAATGTTAGCACGCCGAAGCAGACTTAACCTGCAACCTGATGGCTTTACCTGCTACTATTCCCACCCACCACATTTGAATAAAAATCTCAGCACATTTTTTCACCATCCAAGAGTGTGGCCCACCAATTCTAGAATTCTCCACCAAAATAATAAACTCTGAAAATTCAACCATTTCTGAACCAGTCATCTCGTAAAATTCATAACAAATCATATGTTCATTTTTAACGGTTCAAAATTTGTGGACATATACTCAACTTATATATGTATAACATATCCAAAAATTACAAAGATCCAACGGTCGGTTTAAAAATTATAACCCTCGCAAAATATCTCAAAAATCCTAATTTGATTTTCAATACCTCCGTTCCGACAAAAATACAGATAAAACACCTCAACATTAACTCCTTCATTTTTAACCACAAAAATATATCCCTCATTTATATCCACAATAAATATTTCCTTATTATATGAATCAATAATTAATTATTCACAAATAATATTACAGAATCACATTTATGACAATCAGGCCGTTCGCAGGAAAGAGGGGCTTTCCAATAAGTATTTCTGCTTACTAGCGCGCAATTAGATGACCAAACCTCTCCTTAGACAGAACATTCTAGACATTGCCAATAATGCTATCTAGTAATATTATTTAAATAATATGAATTACTTATCTGATAATGAAAAATACTGTGCAGCAATAATTATTGAAACAATAATAATATAAAATATCAACGTAGCAATTATTGAATCAATAAAATATTGAACAGTAATTACTGTAATAATTATTGAGTAGTGCCTTCTTACGTAAGAATCAATAATTGAAAAAATATTATGCAATACCGTGTGCTACTGTGCAATAACGTGTATTACTGTATTTTAACCACCGGGTATTCCAACAGTGTTAACAGTAAAAACTACGCTGTTTTTTATAAAAACTTAATTTTGTCATTTTCTTCATCCGACAGTTATTCTGTTATGGGGTCCACAAATGGCTGCGCCGTCGTACGAATATTCTCCGACAGAAAGAATATTCCACGACCAAACGAATATTCCCCGACAATAATGAATATTTTATAACCACTTGTTTATTTTGCAAAATTTGCACATTTCACCCATAACTTTGACTTTTTATCAATTTAACCATTTACTAAATAGGAAAAATCAAATACTTTTATTTCATAAAATTTGGGGTCTTACAATATAACTGTGACGCCCCCAAAATAGGTATACAACACCCATTCTAAGTCGCCAAATACATGGTATAAAAAGCAAACTACAACTTCAATAATACAATTGTCGTGCAAAATACGACAACACATACTGTGAGTTTAAATACAAATATTATCTTCTAGACAATATCCACACTCAAATAAGTCCTCATTACAATTATTCAAACACTATTTTACAGAAATAGTGAGGACTGCTAAAATATCTTTCTAGAACCATCACTCCATACCCCGACTAAATCCTGCTATGTTCTCACCTCCTAAGAAGAAAAATAGAACAAAAAAGAAAAGGGTGAGCTCAACTAGCCCAGTAAAGAATATTATGACTAAGATAATATACAACAAATTATCATTAGTATTCAACAGGGAAAAATCTGATAGAATATAATCGACAACAAGTTTTAGATCAACAACTGCAGCGGAAACAGCAAACCATTAGAAGAGTCAAGTAGAGAATGAATTCTACTATCTTCTAAGATTTAAAAGTCCATCATCAATATTTTATCCCTGTAACATCAATTTATAATCATCTTTAACCAAATATTCATCTTTGCACTACAGGCCAGAGAAATTCATTTGTATCACCAGTCAGTCATGTTCATCTCAACACCTGTTCATCTTTGCACTACAGGCCAAAGATATTCATTTGGTAATCATACATCTTTGCACTACAGGCCAAAAATATTCAGTAATATCATCATTTAGGACTGAGGATGATGAAAAATATCTTAAAGAAAACGAATCCAGTGAGACAGAAGGGACACAAATAGTAGGGATTCGTATAACAGTTTATCCAAGATCAATAATACTTCATAATAATCAATTGTAAAGCAGAATTCGAAAATATAAAGATCAAAACATGGATACAATCAAAGATAGTAATCATAAAAGACATCTTGAACAAAAAGGAAAAATCTTATTTTTCGGAGAATAGTGTCGTATTCGTGAGTAGTGCCGTATACGTGAATAGTTCCGTATACGTGAATAGTAATCCCGACACAAAAAGTTTTAAATTTGATAAAAAAAACTCATATCAATATTTCAGCATAATGATATTGAAGAAAACAATATCATTTAAGAAGAAAATAATATCCCTTACTATCACTTACCTCAAAAGAGCAGCACTTCTGACTTGATATCGGATATGACGCTGAAAGAAACTTGCACTGATGAATAGCAACTCACCAAGTATCTAAATACTCATAAAATATGCTTCATAATATAGAGAGAGAAAGAGAGAAAACTTATGTTTTTGGTGTGATTTCTAATTCTAACTTAGCCCTCTATTTATAGGAAAATGTTAGCACGCCGAAGCAGACTTAACCTGCAACCTGATGGCTTTACCTGCTACTATTCCCACCCACCACATTTGAATAAAAATCTCAGCACATTTTTTCACCATCCAAGAGTGGGGCCCACCAATTCTAGAATTCTCCACCAAAATAATAAACTCTAAAAATTCAACCATTTCTGAACCAGTCATCTCGTAAAATTCATAACAAATCATACGTTCATTTTTAACGGTTCAAAATTTGTGGACATATACTCAACTTATATATGTATAACATATCCAAAAATTACAAAGATCCAACGGTCGGATTAAAAATTATAACCCTCGCAAAATATCTCAAAAATCCTAATTTGATTTTCAATACCTCCGTTCCGACAAAAATACAGATAAAACACCTCAACATTAACTCCTTCATTTTTAACCACAAAAATATACCCCTCATTTATATCCACAATAAATATTTTCTTATCATATGAATCAATAATTAATTATTCACAAATAATATTACAGAATCACATTTATGACAACCAGGCCGTTCCCAGGAAAGAGGGGGCTTTCCAATAAGGATTTCTCCTTACTAGCGTGCAATTAGATGACCAAACCTCTCCTTAGACAGAACTTTCTAGACATTGCCAATAATGTTATCCAGTAATATTATTTAAATAATATGAATTACTGATCTGATAATGGAAAATACTGTGCAGCAATAATTATTGAAACGACAATAATATAAAATATCAACGCAGCAATTATTGAATCAATAAAATATTCAACAGTAATTACTGTAACAATTATTGAGTAGTGCCTTCTTACGTAAGAATCAATAATTGAAAATATACTGTGCAATACCGTGTGCTACTGTGCAATAACGCGTATTACTGTATTTTAACCACCGGGTATTCCAACAGTGTTAACAGTAAAAACTACGCTATTTTTTTATAAAAACTCAATTTTGTCATTTTTTTCATCAGACAGTTATTCTGTTATGGGGTCCACAAATGGTTGCGCCGTCGTACGAATATTCTCCGACAGAAAGAATATTCCACGATCAAACGAATATTCCCCGACAATAATGAATATTTTATAACCACTTGTTTATTTTGCAAAATTTGCACATTTCACCCATAATTTTAACTTTTTATCAATTTAACCATTTACTAAATAGGAAAAATTGAATACTTTTATTTCATAAAATCTTGGGTCTTACAATATAACTGTGACGCCCCCAAAATAGGTATACAACACCCATTCTAAGTCGCCAAATACATGGTACAAAAAGCAAACTACAACTTCAATAATACAATTGTCGTGCAAAATACGACAACACATACTGTGAGTTTAAATACAAATATTATCTTCTAGACAATATCCACACTCAAATAAGTCCTCATTACAATTATTCAAACACTATTTTACAGAAATAGTGAGGACTGCTAAAATATCTTTCTAGAACCATCACTCCATACCCCGACTAAATCCTGCTATGTTCTCACCTCCTAAGAAGAAAAATAGAACAAAAAAGAAAAGGGTGAGCTCAACTAGCCCAGTAAAGAATATTATGACTAAGATAATATACAACAAATTATCATTAGTATTCAACAGGGAAAAATCTGATAGAATATAATCGACAACAAGTTTTAGATCAACAACTGCAGCGGAAACAGCAAACCATTAGAAGAGTCAAGTAGAGAATGAATTCTACTATCTTCTAAGATTTAAAAGTCCATCATCAATATTTTATCCCTGTAACATCAATTTATAATCATCTTTAACCAAATATTCATCTTTGCACTACAGGCCAGAGAAATTCATTTGTATCACCAGTCAGTCATGTTCATCTCAACACCTGTTCATCTTTGCACTACAGGCCAAAGATATTCATTTGGTAATCATACATCTTTGCACTACAGGCCAAAAATATTCAGTAATATCATCATTTAGGACTGAGGATGATGAAAAATATCTTAAAGAAAATGAATCCAGTGAGACAGAAGGACAAATAGTGGAGATTCGTATAACAGTTTATCCAAGATCAATAATACTTCATAATAACCAATTGTAAAACAGAATTCAAAAATATAAAGATCAAAACATGGATACAATCAAAGATAGTAACCATTAGAGACATCTTGGACAAAAGAGAAAATCTTATTTTTCGGTGAATAGCGTCGTATTCGTGAGTAGTGCCGTATACGTGAATAGTGCCGTATACGTGAATAGTAATCCCGACACAAAAAGTTTTAAATTTGATAAAAAAACTTATATCAATATTTCAGCATAATGATATTGAAGAAAATAATATCATTTAAGAAAAAAATAATATCCCTTACTATCCCTTACCTCAAAAGAGCAGCATTTCTAACTTGATATCGGATATGACGCTGAAAGAAACTTGCACTGATGAATAGAAACTCACCAAGTATCTAAATACTCATAAAATATGCTTCATAATATAGAGAGAGAAAGAGAGAAAACTTATGTTTCTGGTGTTATTTTCAATTCTAACTTAGCCCTCAATTTATAGGAAAATGTTAGCCCGCCGAAGCAGACTTAACCTGCAACCTGATGGCTTTACCTGCTACTATTCCCACCCACCACATTTGAATAAAAATCTCAGCACATTTTTTCACCAACCAAGAGTGGGGCCCAACAATTCTAGAATTTTCTACCAAAATAATAAACTTTGAAAATTCAACCATTTCTGAACCCGTCATCTCGTAAAATTCATAACAAATCATACGTTCATTTTTAACGATTCAAAATTTGTGGACATATACTCAACTTATATATGTATAACATATCCAAAAATTACAAAGATCCAACGGTCAGATTTAAAATTATAACCCTCGCAAAATATCTCAAAAATCCTAATTTGATTTTCAATACATCCGTTCCGACAAAAATACAGATAAAATACCTCAACATTAACTCCTTCATTTTTAACCACAAAAATATATCACTCATTTATATCAACAATAAATGTTTCCTTATCATATGAATCAATAATTAATTATTCACAAATAATATTACAGAATCACATTTATGACAACCAGGCCGTTCCTAGGAAAGAGGGGGCTTTCCAATAAGGATTTCTCCTTACTAGCACGCAATTAGATGACCAAACCTCTCCTTAGACAGAACTTTCTAGACATTGCCAATAATGCTATCTAGTAATATTATTTAAATAATATGAATTATTAAGCTGATAATGGAAAATACTGTGCAGCAACAATTATTAAAATAACAATAATATAAAATATCAACGCAATTATTGAATCAATAAAATATTGAACAGTAATTACTGTAACAATTATTGAGTAGTGCCTTCTTACGTAAGAATCAATAATTGAAAAAATAATGTGCAATACCGTGTGCTACTGTGCAATAACGCGTATGACTGTATTTTAACCACCGGGTATTCCAACAGTGTTAACAGTAAAAACTACGCCGTTTTTTTATAAAAACTCAATTTTGTCATTTTCTTCATTCGACAATTATTTTGTTATGGGGTCCACAAATGGTTGCGCCGTCGTACGAATATTCTCCGACAGAAAGAATATTCCACGACCAAACGAATATTCCCCGACAATAATATATATTTTATAACCACTTATTTATTTTGTAAAATTTACACATTTCACCCATAATTTTAACTTTTTATCAATTTAACCATTTAATAAATAGGAAAAATTGAATACTTTTATTTCATAAAATATGGGGTCTTACAATATAACTGTGACGCCCCCAAAATAGGTATACAACACCCATTCTAAGTCGCCAAATATATGGTATAAAAAGCAAACTACAACTTCAATAATACAATTGTCGTGCAAAATACGACAACACATACTGTGAGTTTAAATACAAATATTATCTTCTAGACAATATCCACACTCAAATAAGTCCTCATTACAATTATTCAAACACTATTTTACAGAAATAGTGAGGACTGCTAAAATATCTTTCTAGAACCATCACTCCATACCCCGACTAAATTCTGCTATGTTCTCACCTCCTAAGAAGAAAAATAGAACAAAAAAGAAAAGGGTGAGCTCAACTAGCCCAGTAAAGAATATTATGACTAAGATAATATACAACAAATTATCATTAGTATTCAACAGGGAAAAATCTGATAGAATATAATCGACAACAAGTTTTAGATCAACAACTGCAGCGGAAACAGCAAACCATTAGAAGAGTCAAGTAGAGAATGAATTCTACTATCTTCTAAGATTTAAAAGTCCATCATCAATATTTTATCCCTGTAACATCAATTTATAATCATCTTTAACAAAATATTCATCTTTGCACTACAGGCCAGAGAAATTCATTTATATCACCAGTCAGTCATGTTCATCTCAACACCTGTTCATCTTTGCACTACAGGCCAAAGATATTCATTTGGAAATCAAACATCTTTGCACTACAGGCCAAAAATATTCAGTAATATCATCATTTAGGACTGAGGATGATGAAAAATATCTTAAAGAAAATGAATCCAGTGAGACAGAAGGACAAATAGTGGAGATTCGTATAACAGTTTATCCAAGATCAATAATACTTCATAATAATCAATTGTAAAACAGAATTCAAAAATATAAAGATCAAAACATGGATACAATCAAAGATAGTAACCATTAGAGACATCTTGGACAAAAGGAAAAATCTTATTTTTCGGTGAATAGCATCGTATTCGTGAGTAGTGCCATATACGTGAATAGTGCCGTATACGTGAATAGTAACCCCGACACAAAAAGTATTAAATTTGATAAAAAAAACTTATATCAATATTTCAGCATAATGATATTGAAGAAAATAATATCATTTAAGAAAAAAATAATATCCCTTACTATCCCTTACCTCAAAAGAGCAGCACTTCTAACTTGATATCGGATATGACGCTGAAAGAAACTTGCACTGATGAATAGCAACTCACCAAGTATCTAAATACTCATAAAATATGCTTCATAATATAGAGAGAGAAAGAAAGAAAACTTATGTTTCTGGTGTTATTTTCAATTCTAACTTAGCCCTCAATTTATAGGAAAATGTTAGCACGCCGAAGCAGATTTAACCTGCAACCTGATGGCTTTACCTGCTACTATTCCCACCCACCACATTTGAATAAAAATCTCAGCACATTTTTTCACCAACCAAGAGTGGGGCCCAATAATTCTAGAATTTTCTACCAAAATAATAAACTCCAAAAATTCAACCATTTCTGAACCAGTCATCTCGTAAAATTCATAACAAATCATACGTTCATTTTTAACGATTCAAAATTTGTGGACATATACTCAACTTATATATGTATAACATATCCAAAAATTACAAAGATCCAACGGTCGGATTTAAAATTATAACCCTCGCAAAATATCTCAAAAATCTAATTTAATTTTCAATGCCTCCGTTCTGACAAAAATACCGATAAAATACCTCAACATTAACTCCTTCATTTTTAACCACAAAAATATATCACTCATTTATATCCACAATAAATGTTTCCTTATCATATGAATCAATAATTAATTATTCACAAATAATATTACAGAATCACATTTATGACAACCAGGCCGTTCCCAGGAAAGAGGGGGCTTTCCAATAAGGATTTCTCCTTACTAGCATGCAATTAGATGACCAAACCTCTCCTTAGACAGAAATTTCTAGACATTGCCAATAATGCTATCTAGTAATATTATTTAAATAATATGAATTACTAAGCTGATAATGGAAAATACTGTGCAACAACAATTATTGAAACAACAATAATATAAAATATCAACGCAGCAATTATTGAAATAATAAAATATTGAACAGTAATTACTGTAACAATTATTGAGTAGTGCCTTCTTACGTAAGAATCAATAATTGAAAAAATACTGTGCAATACCGTGTGCTACTGTGCAATAACGCGTATGACTGTATTTTAACCACCGGGTATTCCAACAGTGTTAACAGTAAAAATTACGCCGTTTTTTTATAAAAACTCAATTTTGTTATTTTCTTCATCCGACAGTTATTCTGTTATGGGGTCCACAAATGGTTGCGCCGTCGTACGAATATTCTCCGACAAAAAGAATATTCCACGACCAAACGAATATTCTCCGACAATAATGAATATTTTATAACCACTTGTTTATTTTGCAAAATTTGCACATTTCACCCATAACTTTAACTTTTTATCAATTTAACCATTTACTAAATAGGAAAAATTGAATACTTTTATTTCATAAAATCTGGGGTCTTACAATATAACTGTGACGCCCCCAAAATAGGTATACAACACCCATTCTAAGTCGCCAAATACATGGTATAAAAAACAAACTACAACTTCAATAATACAATTGTCGTGCAAAATACGACAACACATACTATGAGTTTAAATACAAATATTATCTTCTAGACAATATCCACACTCAAATAAGTCCTCATTACAATTATTCAAAAACTATTTTACAGAAATAGTGAGGACTGTTAAAATATCTTTCTAGAACTATCACTCCATACCCCGACTAAATCCTGCTATGTTCTCACCTCCTAAGAAGAAAAATAGAACAAAAAGGAAAAGGGTGAGCTCAACTAGCCCAGTAAAGAATATTATGACTAAGATAATATACAACAAATTATCATTAGTATTCAACAGGGAAAAATTTGATAGAATATAATCGACAACAAGTTTTAGATCAACAACTGCAGCGGAAACAACAAACCATTAGAAGAGTCAAGTAGAGAATGAATTCTACTATCTTCTAAGATTTAAAAGTCCATCATCAATATTTTATCCCTGTAACATCAATTTATAATCATCTTTAACCAAATATTCATCTTTGCACTACAGGCCAAAGATATTCATTTGTATCACCAGTCAGTCATGTTCATCTCAACACCTGTTCATCTTTGCACTACAGGCCAAATATATTCATTTGGTAATCATACATCTTTGCACTACAGGCCAAAAATATTCAGTAATATCATCATTTAGGACTGAGGATGATGAAAAATTTCTTAAAGAAAATGAATCCAGTGAGACAGAAGGACAAATAGTGGGGATTCGTATAACAGTTTATCCAAGATCAATAATACTTCATAATAATCAATTGTAAAACAGAATTCAAAAATATAAAGATCAAAACATGGATACAATCAAAGATAGTAACCATAAGAGACATCTTGGACAAAAGGGAAAATCTTATTTTTCGGTGAATAGTGTCGTATTCGTGAGTAGTGCCGTATACGTGAATAGTGCCGTATACGTGAATAGTAATCCTGACACAAAAAGTTCTAAATTTGATAAAAAAAACTCATATCAATATTTCAGCATAATGATATTGAAGAAAATAATATCATTTAAGAAGAAAATAATATCCCTTACCTCTAAAGAGCAGCACTTCTGACTTGATATCGGATATGACGCTGAAAGAAACTTGCACTGATGAATAGCAACTCACCAAGTATCTAAATACTCATAAAATATGCTTCATAATATAGAGAGAGAAAGAGAGAAAACTTATGTTTCTGGTGTGATTTTCAATTCTAACTTAGCCCTCTATTTATAGGAAAATGTTAGCACGCCGAAGCAGACTTAACCTGCAACCTGATGGCTTTACCTGCTACTATTCCCACCCACCACATTTGAATAAAAATCTCAGCACATTTTTTCACCAACCAAGAGTGGGGCCCACCAATTCTAGAATTTTCCACCAAAATAATAAACTCCGAAAATTCAACCATTTCTGAACCAGTCATCTCGTAAAATTCATAACAAATCATACGTTCATTTTTAACGGTTCAAAATTTGTGGACATATACTCAACTTATATATGTATAACATATCCAAAAATTACAAAGATCCAACGATCGGATTAAAAATTATAACCCTCGCAAAATATCTCAAAACTCTAATTTGATTTTCAATATCTCCGTTCCGACAAAAATACAGATAAAACACCTCAACATTAACTCCTTAATTTTTAACCACAAAAATATATCCCTCATTTATATCCACATAAAATAAATATTTCCTTATCATATGAATCAATAATTAATTATTCACAAATAATATTACAGAATCACATTTATGACAACCAGGCCGTTCCCAAGAAAGAGGACGCTTTCCAATAAGGATTTTTCCTTACTAACGCACAATTAGATGACCAAACCTCTCCTTAGACAGAACTTTCTAGACATTGCCAATAATGCTATCTAATAATATTATTTAAATAATATGAATTATTAATCTGATAATGAAAAATACTGTGCAGCAACAATTATTGAAACAACAATAATATAAAATATTAACGCAGCAATTATTGAATCAATAAAATAAAATATTGAACAGTAACTACTGTAACAATTATTGAGTAGTGCCTTCCTTCGTAAGAATCAATAATCCTAAAATACTGTGCAATCCGTGTGCTACTGTGCAACCACGCGTATTACTGTATTTTAACCACCGGGTATTCCAATAGTGTTAACGGTAACAACTACGCCGTTATTTATAAAAACTTAATTTTTATCGTTATCTTCATCCAATCGTTTTCCGTTATGGGGCCCACAAATAGCTGCGCCGTCGTACGAATATTCCCCGACAGAAAGAATATTCCACGACCACACGAATATTCACCGACCAAAAATGAATATTTTATAACCACTTGCTTATTTGAAATATTTGCGTATTTTACACATAACTAACCACATTAATCAAATCAACCCTTTCTATTTCAAAATAATAAATAGAGGAAATTTAATTTTATTTATTAATAAGTTGGGGTGTTACAACCTCCCCTCCTTATGAAATTTCGTCCTCGAAATTGACGTACGTACCTGGTGTTTCGAAAAGGTGAGGATACCTCGCTTTTATTTTTGATTCCAACTCCCAAGTCATTTCTTCAATAGCATGGTCTCTCCACAAAACCTTAACTTGTGGTATAACCTTCGTGCATAGGACATGTTCTTTCTTATCTAATATCTTAATAGGTACCTCATCGTACGTTAAATCTTCAGCTATCTCGTCTGGTTCTAACGTAATACTATGATTCGGGTCGTCCACATATTTACGTAACATCGATACGTGAAAAATGTTATGAACACGCGACATACTTAGCGTTAAGGCGAGTCTATAGGCCCACAGTTCCTACTCGATCGAGGATTTCAAATAAATGAAGGCTTGAGCTTTCTTCTCTTCATCGACTCTTACTTCTAGAATAACACATTCTTACACCTTCTTCTTTATATTCATCAGCTCCAAGTCTGTAGCTTGAGTGGCTTTAACGTTATCGATTAAAGTCGATTTTACTCGTATATCATCACGTGGGTCCCTAGAGTCATTAACTCTATCTCTATCATTTATAAATTATACAAAATAGGTCTTTATGTTCAACAATATTGCACTCGTACTCGCGTACAATCTTTTACTCAACGCGTCAGCTACCACATTCGCTTTTCCGGGATGGTATGGTCAGAACAGGTTCCGAATGAGTCGCCTCTTGAGCTATTGGAAAATCTTCTCGCATTCCTCGCTCCATACAAATTTTGTATCTTTCTGAGTCAGCTAAGTTAACGGAGTAGTGATTCGAGAAAATCTTTCCACGAATCTCCGATAGTAACCAGCTAAGCCCAGAAAGCTACGTACTTTGGTCACCGACTTTGGTTGCTCTCAATTGTGATTCATATCCCAATCTTGGATAGCACGTCACAATGGCACCTATTATTTTACCACCACACAAATATAGAGTCCATTACGGAGAGTCTGGCTTTGGTGCATTCCACAAAGGAAGTCACCAGATAGAGGCTCGGGTGCCAACTTCTATAGTTGGGTTTTTAACTCCTGAAGTTCAATAGGAGCTATTCAATATGAGATTTTAGAAATGTATTTTGTATCGGGTTGAAGATCAATACGAAAATTCAATATCACGCTCTGGGTAACGCCAGGAAATTCTTCAGGAAATATGTCAAGAAATTCACTAACAACAGAAATATCATTCAAATCTGACGTATTTTTGTTCAAGTCCATGACATGGGCTAAGAAAGCTTGACATCCATTTTTCAATAAACGAATGGCTTTATGGCTTGGTATGACAGCAATTGATTTTAGTGGTTTGGTTGCTTGAATTCGCATAACAGGTTGGTTAGGAATATGAAAACTAACAACCTTACGAAAACAATCAATTTTGGCATGATGAGTAGTTAACCAATCAATTCCTAAAATCACATCAAAAGCAAGTATCTTTAAAGAGACAAGGTCAACAAGTAATGTGATTGTGCCAACTTGGATTAAGCAAGATTTATAAACTGTAGATGTAATGAAAGTTTCTCCTAACGGAGTCTCCACAGATAGGTCAAAGTCTAATTTCTCCGGAGTCAAATTTAAACGTTGAGCACAAGCAGGAGAGATAAAAGAATGGGTAGAACCGGTATCTAGTAAGGTATAAACTTCGCAAGAATTTATAATTAATTAACCTGTTATACTTTTGTTCGGGTTCCTCGCGTTTTGGGCAGTCACGACAAACGCTCTTCCAGAAACCGCCGACTTTATTTTGTCTGTATCCGCCTTTGGTGTCACCGTCTCAGCTGGACTTGGTTTCGCTATAGTGCAATCTCGAGAGATATGTCCTTCATTTCCACAATTATAACATACCTTGAACTGTTGTGGGCAGTTTAGACTTATATGTCCCTCCTCTCCGCATCTGTAACATCTAACTGGCGGTCGTTCTCCTCCCCTAGAATTTGTTCCTGGTGCTGGTGCTGCTGTCGACGTCTTCCTGTCATCGTTAAATCATCTCTCTTGAAATTTCCACTTGACTCACCTCTCCTATTATCATGGCCACGATGACCACCCGAGTGGTTACCACTTTTGTCTGTATTTTTCCCTCCTCGCTAGTTCTCATCGCTCCGATGACTGCTGTCACCAGTATGACCCTGGTTGTGGTCCTTCGGTTGAACATACTCATTATCTCGCTCTAATAATTGAGCCCTGTTTACAACATCTGAATATAAAGAAAATTTATGAGAAATAAGATATTGTCGAATCTCAGGTTTTAAACCTCTCAGAAACATCCTTGTCATTCGTTCCTCATTCTCGACCAAATGAGGTGCAAACCTGGATAGCTCTGTAAACTTCGCCTCGTACTAGGACACCGTCATGTTGTTTTGTTCCAGTCTAATAAACTCTACCTCCTTCATATGACGAATACTTTCAGGAAAGTACTTGTCATTAAACAGTTTCTGAAATGTTTCCCAGGACATGTTGAGTGCGTCAGGCTGGGTACGCTTCACAGACTCCCACCAGTAGTATGCCTCACCGCGAAACATAAAGGTGGCGAATGGAATCTTCTGTTCCTCCGTGCATCCCAAGATATCGAATATCTTGGTAATTTGCTTGACCCACGTTTCCGCCATGATCGGATCCGGCTTTCCCTTAAATTCTGGTGATCCCAATTCTTTGAACTGCTTGGCTGTGACAAACCGCGCGTTGTTATCATTTTCACCAGTATTCTGCATACGAGTCTCCCTCGTCTGATTTTTCATGAACTGTAAAAAGCTCCTAAGCATTCCTTCATTCATCGTTAGCTTGGTAACGTTGTTTACAGGAAGAATATTGCCTTCCTGTTGCACGTTCCCCTGGATGGTGATTAAAGGTGTCTCCACAGTCTCATTCACTCCATTGTTAACGTTCTCTACTGCCATTCTCAAATACTGTCACAAAAGAAGGGTTAATTCACATGTCACATATTATCCCTATATTTGACCGACCAAATAATTACCAAATAAACTTATTCAGGTCTTACTAGCGAAGGAATTCCCCGTCTCTCCCCTCCTAGTTCTTGTCTCACATCTCAGCCAGGGATCATATCTGTAAGCTCTGATACCAACTGTGACGCCCCCAAAATAGGTATACAACACCCATTCTGAGTCGCCAAATACATGGTATAAAAAGCAAACTATAACTTCAATAATACAATTGTCGTGCAAAATACGACAACACATACTGTGAGTTTAAATACAAATATTGTCTTCTAGAGAATATCCACACTCAAATAAGTCTTCATTACAATTATTCAAACACTATTTTACAGAAATAGTGAGGACTGCTAAAATATCTTTCTAGAACCATCACTCCATACCCCAACTAGATCCTACTATGTTCTCACTTCCTGAGAAGAAAAATGGAACAAAAAAAAAGGGGTGAGCTCAACTAGCCCAGTAAAGAATATTATGATTAAGATAATATACAACAAATTATCATTAGTATTCAACAGGGAAAAATCTGATAGAATATAATCGACAACAAGTTTTAGATCAAAAATTACAGCGGAAACAACAAACCATTAGAAGAGTCAAGTAGAGAATGAATTCTACTATCTTCTAAGATTTAAAAGATTTTTCATGACTTTTATCGTTGGGACTCAGCTTAATAAATAATTCACATCATCGAATCACCCCTGCACTACGGCCACAGATATTCTTTAGTATCACGACCACGAATTATCCATGCACTACGGCTAAAGATAATCATGTTTTCATCAACGGTCCTGATCATGCCATAAAATAATTCATCTCTGCACTACGGCCAAAGAGAATCCATAGCCATAATCATACCAAAAATTATCCATCAATGCACTACGGGCCAATGAGAACTTTTCTCACATCATTTGTAATATTACGGTCATGATTACACCGATTAATCCCTGGTCATAATCATACCAAGTCCATCTATGCACTACAGGCCATAGATGACTTTCAACAAAATATAAACATGAGGATGATGACAATGATATAAGAATTCAATAAAAACAAGTTCAAGAATTAATTTATCCAGGAATTAACAACGTCCAAATTGTCTATATGATACTACTTTGTGGAGTAAAATTCAAGAATTCTTAGAAGAATATTTTCATGAAAAGATACTAGATGAAGCGCAAATATCAAAGATATTCCACTAATTTCATAGAGTATAGAAGTCAAAATTTTAACCAACTGAGTATAATAAAGAATGGAATAACAAAAGAAATCACCATGCATGCGGTACGTCGCATAGACAGGTTATTCCAACAGAATAATAAATAACGGAATTAGGTCCGGCGTAAACCGCACAGACAGGATATTCCAACAGAATAGTAAAGACGGGACCAGGTCCGGCGTAGAATGCACAGACAGGATATTCCAACAGAATAGTAAAGACGGAACCAGGTCCGGTGTAGAACGTATAGACAGGATATTCCAACAGAATAGTAAAGACGGAACTAGGGTCCGGTGTAGAACGCACAGACAGGATGTTCCAACAGAATAATAAATAATGGAACCAGGTCCGGCGTAGAAAGCACAGTCAGGATGTTCCAGCAGAATAATAAGGTATACTCTGTGAATTTCAGAATTTTTAGATAAAAGTACAATTTTTGATAAATGTCTAAATATTCGGCTGTTTTGGCCATATGAAAAATAGTAAATGACTTTTAAAAATTCTGAGAAAAATATATGTTCACTATGGGAGTATATTATGCTAAATCCCATAAAAAAAATATTTTTGGAACTGATTTGGTATTTTTTATGAAAATGGTCTAGTTATGAGTAAATGAATTAAATATGTTTTGTGAAGAAAGAAAATTAGAAAATAGGATTTTATGGCTTGAGAATCCTATATGAGGTATATGCAGAGATTTTTGATGAGGGTTTTGGTTATTGGTAATGAAATCTTATGAGTTTGACATTTTAGGATGATTAAATGCATTATTTAGTAAAGTGTAAATAATTAAAATAAATTGTTTATAAGCTTAAGAAATATTATTCTTTCAATATCATTATACCAAAATATTGGTATGTATTTTATTATGGAATTTCTACCTTTTTATGTCGGGTTTACTATTCACGAGTTACTATTCACGAAAAAATTAGTTTCTTTTTCTAACCAAATTATAGTTAATTTACGAATATTACTCTTGAGATTAAAACTAGATATTGATCATATTATTTTTATTATTATATATAACATTTTTATAACCCTAATGATGATATTTCTCTTTGACTTGAGTGTAAAGATGGGTAAATTTTTGGTATGATCATGACTATGGGTTCTCTTTGGCCAGTAGTACAAAGTTGAATTGTTGATTGGTATGATCATGACCATTGAATTTATAAGTGAATATCTTTAGCTTAAGTGCAAAGGTGAATTGATCAACATGGTTATAATTATTGTTTATATAAATTTTGAAATGATTATATATTTCTTTGAGATATTAATATATTTGGCCTGTAGTGCAAATATGAACTGTTGAGGAATATCTTTGGCCTGTAGTGCAAAGATGAAATATTGATGAATATCTTTGGCCTGTAGTGCAAAGATGAATTGTTGATGAATATCTTTGGCCCGTAGTGCAAAGTTGACATGTTGTTGAATATCTTTGGCCAGTAGTGCAAAGATGAACAGATGTTGAGATAAACATGACCAACTGGTGAAACAAATAAATATCTTTGGTCGTAGTGCAAAGATGAAGTTATTAGTATGATTATGAACATGAAATGTGATTTGGTGTAACCATGATCTTTGATGTTTCAAGTAAAGATAGGTGATGAAAATTATCTTCGTCCTGGATGAGAAGAGGAATTTCGAACTACAGTTATGCTTATGAGTTATTCATATGATTGTGGACCAGAATTGTTGATTGATGTTACAGGGATAAAACATTATTGGTGGATTTTTAACATGGAGAAGATAATAGACTTTATAGTCTATTTGACTCTTCTAATGGATTGCACGTTCCGCTGCAACTATGGTTGAAATTTTTATCATTTACCATATGTTCTAAATCTCTGATTTATTATTGATGAAGGCTATTGATAATTTAATTATCTTTAGTCATGATATTCTTTACTGAGCTAGTTTTGCTCACCCTTTTGCTTCACAATTCCTTTTAGGTAATAAGAGTGTAGCTGGGTCGAGCGAGGGTAATGGGGAAATAGAACGGTGGTCATCATTTAGTAGTTATATTTGATGGAAAAAATAGGGTGAGGAGAACCCAACGTTGGAATAGTATTTTGTCACTATCATACATGATGTCTAATGACATACAACCTCGTTTCATCATAAGACAGGGTTGTGCTCATCCACTTGCTGAGTATCTTTACGAGCACTACCTATATAATCTTGGTGTTTGTTTGAAGTATAATTCTCAATTAGAGACAGTGGAGATAATGATAGGTCAAGAGAAGACTCACCATTGGGAAGAATATGATAGTAATCTTCTCGTTTTTCTTTGGGGTATATTGGGTCAACCAAGGATAATTCTGTGGCCATATGATATCTATCACAACCTAGAAGCATGGCCTCCCATGTGCAAAGGTTTCCTTGAGCACTTCCCAAAGATTCTAATTTCTAAAACAGTTTTTGACTATACCTTTATGTAAGGTGTCATTGTGAGGTGCTGTCCACGGTTGGGACATGAGTCATATTTGGTATATATTTGTATCCAAACTCACAGCATATGTGTTGTTGTATTTTGCACGACAATTGTTGTAATAAAGTTGTAGTTGTTTTCTGTACCATGTATTTGGCGACTCAGAATATGTTGGATGGAATGGACCTATTTTGGGGTTGTCACAGTTGGTATCAGAGCTTAGGAATATGATCTCCGGCGGAGATCGGGAAATAGAACTAGGAGGGGAAAGATGAGTAAATCCTTCGCTAGTGTGTCCTACCTAAGCTTATTTGTTGATCAGTCATAATATCGGGATATTATGTGATATGTTAATTTGTTCAATTAACCCTTGTTTTGAAGCTGTATTCTAGAATGATATCTAAAATACAGGAGATGAGCAATGGAGAGATCATGAGGACAGGGAAGATGGAATATGAAATGAAAGCAATGTATTCTCAACTTTTTGAAATACCAGGTACGTAAATTTCGGGGATGAAATTTCATAAGGAGAGGAGATTGTAAGACCCCGAATTTTATGAAATAAAAGTATTCAATTTTTCTTATAATTACTATTCAGTAAATGGTTAAATTGATAAATGTTAAAGTTAAGGGTGATATATGAATTTTTTTTCAAAATACACAAGTGGTTATAAAATATTCATTGTTGTCGGGGAATATTCGTTTGGTCGTGGAATATTCTTTCTGTCGGGGAATATTCGTACGACGGCGCTGCCATTTGTGGGCCCCATAACAGAATTACTATCAGATGAAGAAAACGACAAATTTGAGTTTTTATAAATAACGGCGTAGTTGTTACCGTTAACACTGTTAGAATACCCAGTGGTTAAAATATAGTAATACGCGTTATTGCATAGTAGCACACGGTATTGCACAGTATTTTTGAAATTATTGATTCTTACGTAAGAATGCACAACTGAATAATTGTCACAGTAGTTACTGTTCAATATTTTATTTTATTGATTCAATAATTGTTGCGTTGATATTTTATATTATTGTTGTTTCAATAATTGTTGCTGCACAATATTTTCTATTATCAGATCAATAATTCATATTATTTGAATAATATGAATTACATATATTTGTATTAAAACTCGCAACATATGTGTTGTTGTATTTTGCACGATAATTATTGTAATAAAATTGTAGTTATTTTCTGTACTATATATTTGGCGACTCAGAATAGGTTGGGTGAAATAGACCTATTTTGGGGTTGTCACATTAAACTGTGATGCCCCCAAAAATAGGTATACAACACCCATTCTGAGTCACCAAATTCTTGGTACAAAAGCAAACTACAACTTCAATAATACAATTGTCGTGTAAAATACGACAACACATACTGTGAGTTTAAATACAAATATTGTCTGCTAGACAATATCCACACTCAAATAAGCCCTCATTACAATTATTCAAACACTATTTTACAAAAATAATGAGTACTGCTAAAACATCTTTCTAGAACCATCACTCCATACCCCGACTAGATCCTGCTATGTTCTCACCTCCTGAGAAGAAAAATGGAACAAAAAGGAAAAGGATGAGCTCAACTAACCCAGTAAAGAATATTATGACTAAGATAATATACAACAAATTATCATTAGTATTAAACAGGGAAAAATCTGATAGAATATAATCGACAACAAGTTTTAGATCAACAACTGCAGCGGAAACAGCAAACCATTAGAAGAGTCAAGTAGAGAATGAATTCTGCTATCTTCTAAGATTTAAAAGTCCATCATCAATATTTTATCACTGTAACATCAATTTATAATCATCTTTAACCAAATATTCATCTTTGCACTACAGGCCCAAGATATTCATTTGTATCACCAGTCAGTCATGTTCATCTCAACACCTGTTCATCTTTGCACTACAGGCCAAAGATATTCATTTGGTAATCATACATCTTTGCACTACGGGCCAAAAATATTCAGTAATATCATCATTTAGGACTGAGGATGATGAAAAATATCTTAAAGAAAACGAATCCAGTGAGACAGAAGGACAAATAGTAGGGATTCATATAACAATTTATTCAAGATCAATAATACTTCATAATAATCAATTGTAAAGCAGAATTCAAAAATATAAAGATCAAAACATGGATACAATCAAAGATAGTAACCATAATAGACATCTTGGACAAAAAGAGAAAATCTTATTTTTCGGTGAATAGTGTCGTATTCGTGAGTAGTGTCGTATACGTGAATAGTAACCCCGACACAAAAAGTTCTAAATTTGATAAAAAAAAAAACTCATATCAATATTTCAGCATAATAATATTGAAGAAAATAATATCATTTAAGAAGAAAATAATATCTCTTACTATCCCTTACCTCAAAAGAGCAGCACTTCTGACTAGATATCGGATATGACGCTGAAAGAAACTTGCACTGATGAATAGCAACTCACCAAGTATCTAAATACTCATAAAATATGCTTCATAATATAGAGAGAGAAAGAGAGAAAACTTATGTTTCCGGTGTGATTTTCAATTCTAACTTAGCCCTCTATTTATAAGAAAATGTTAGCACGCCAAAGCAGACTTAACCTGAAACCTGATGGCTTTACCTACTACTATTCCCACCCACCACATTTGAATAAAAATCTCAGCACATTTCTTCAACAACCAAGAGTGGGGCCCACCAATTCTATAATTTTTCACCAAAATGATTAACTCCGAAAATTCAACAATTTCTGACCAGTCATTTCGTAAAATTCATAACAAATCATACGTTCATTTTAACGGTTCAAAATTTGTGGAAATATACTCAACTTATATATGTATAATATATCCAAATATTACCACGATCCAACGGTTGGATTAAAAATTATAACCCTCGCAAAATATCTCAAAAACTCTAATTTGATTTTCAATACCTCCGTTCCGACAAAAATACAGATAAAACACCTCAACATTAACTCCTTCATTTTTTAACCACAAAAATATATCCCTCATTTATATCCACATAAAATAAATATTTCCTTATCATATGAATCAATAATTAATTATTCACAAATAATATTACAGAATCACATTTATGACAACCAGGCCGTTCCCATGAAATAGGGGGCTTTCCAATAAGGATTTCTCCTTACTAGCGCTTAATTAGATGACCAAACCTCTCCTTAGACAGAACTTTCTAGACATTGCAAATAATGTTATCTAATAATATTATTCAAATAATATGAATTATTGATCTGATAATGTGAAATACTGTGCAGCAATAATTATTGAAATAACAATAATATAAAATTTCAACGTAGCAATTATTGAATCAATAAAATAAAATATTGAACAGTAATTACTGTAACAATTATTGAGTAGTGCCTTCTTACGTAAGAATCAATAATTTCAAAAGTACTATGCAATATCGCGTATTACTCTATTTTAACCATCGGGTATTCCAACAGTGTTAACGGTAACAACTATGCCGTTATTTGTAAAAACTCAAATTTGTCATTTTCTTCACCCGACATTTATTCTGTTATGAGGCCTACAAATGGCTGCGCCGTCATACGAATATTCCCCGACAGAAAGAATATTCCACGACCAAACAAATATTCTCCGACAATAATGAATATATTATAACCACTTGTGTATTTTGAAAAAAATTCATATATCACCCTTAACTTTAACATTTATCAATTTAACCATTTACTGAATAGTAATTATAAGAAAAATTGAATACTTTTATTTCATCCAACCCATTCTGAGTCGCCAAATACATGGTACAGAAAACAACTACAACTTTATTACAACAATTGTCGTATTAAATACAACAACACATATGCTGTGAGTTAGGATACAAATATATACCAAATATGACACATGTCCCAACCATAGACAGCACCTCACAGTGGCACCTTACATAAATGTATAGTTAAAGACTGTTTTAGAAATTAGAATCTTTGGAAAGTGCTCAAGGAAACCTTCGTACATGGGAGGCCATGCTTCTAGGTTATGATAGATATCATATGACCACAAAATTATCCTTGGTTGATCCAATAGACCCCAAAGAAAAATGTGAAGATTACTATCATATTCTTCCTAATGGGAAGTCTTCTCTTGACATATCATTATCTCCATTGTCTCTAATTGAGAATTATACTTCAAACAAAAACCAAGATTATATAGGTAGTGCTCGTAAATATACTCAGCAAGTGGATGAGCACATCCCTGTCTTATGATGACACGAGGTTGTATATCATTAGACATCTTGTATGATAGTGGCAAAACACCCTTCCAACATTGGGTTCGCCTCACCCTAATTTCTTCACCAAATATAACTACTAAATGATGACCACCGTTCTATTCCCTTGTTACCCCCGCTCGACCCAGCTACACTCTTATTACCTGAAAGGAATTGTGAAACAAAAGGATGAGCACAGCTAGCCCAGTAAAGAATATCATGACAAAAGATAAATAAATTATCAATAGCCTTCAACAGAATTAAATCAGAGATTTAGAACATATGGTAAATGATAAAAAATTTCAACCATAGTTGCAGCGGAACGAGCAAACCATTAGAAGAGTCAAATAAACCATAAATTCTATTATCTCCTCCACATTAAAAGTCCACCAATAATGTTTTATCCCTGTAACATTAATCAATAGTTCCTTTTTATAATTGTAATTCAAAATTCCTATTCGCATCCAGGACGAAGATAATTTTTCTCACATGTCTTTACCTGAAACATCAAAGATCATGGTTATACCAAATCACAGTTCCTGTTCATAATCATATTAATAAATTCATCTTTGCACTACAAAGCCAACGATATTCGTCAACAGTTCATCTTTGCACTACTGGCCAAAGATATTCAACAACAAGTCATCTTTGCACTACGGGCCAAAGATATTCATCAACAATTCATCTTTGCACTACAGGCCAAAGATATTCCTCAACAGTTCATATTTGCACTACAGGCCAAATATATTCATATCTCAAAGAAATATATAATCATTTCAGAATTTATATACACCATAATTATAATCATGTTAATCAATTCATCTTTACACTTAAGCTAAAGATATTCAATTATAAATTCAATGGTCATGATCATACCAGTTAACAATTCATCTTTGCACTACAGGCCAAAGACATTACTCAGTCACAATCATACCAATAATTTACCCATCTTTACACTCAAGTGAAAGAGAAATTCAACATCATGGTTATAAAAATGTTATATATGATAATAAAAACAATATGATCAACAACTATATTTATTTTCAAGAGCAACAATCATAAATCAACGATAATTTGGTCAGAAAAAGAAACCAATTTTCGTCGTGAATAGTACCCATGAATAGTAACTCGTGAATAGTAACTCATGAATAATAACTCGTGAATAGTAACTCATGAATAGTAACTCGTGAATAGTACTCCGTATTCGTACATGGTACCGTATACGTAAATAATGTCATATACATAAATAGTGCCGTATACGTGAATTACCGTATACCAACTGTGACAACCCCAAAATAGGTCCATTCCATCCAACCTATTCTGAGTCGCCAAATACATGGTACAGAAAACAACTACAACTTTATTGCAACAATTGTCGTGCAAAATACAATAACACATATGATGTGAGTTTGGATACAAATATATAACAAATGTGACTCATATCCCAACCGTGGATATCACCTCACAATGACACCTTACATAAAGGTATAGTCAAAAATTGTTTTAGAAATTAAAATCTTTTGGAAATGCTCAAGGAAACCCTTGTACATAGGAGGCCATGCTTCTAGGTTGTGATAGATATCATATGGCCACAGAATTATCCTTGGTTGACCCAATATACCCCAAAGAAAAACGAGAAGATTACTATCATATTCTTCCCAATGGTGAGACTTCTCTTGACTTATCATTATCTTCACTGTCTCTAATTGAGAATTATACTTTAAACAAATACCAAGATTATATAGGTAGTGCTCGTAAATATACTCAGCAAGTGGATGAGCACAATCCTGTCTTATGATGACACGAGGTTGTATGTCATTAGACATCTTGTATGATAGTGGCAAAACACCCTTCCAACGTTGGGTTTGCTTCACCCTAGATGATTCACCAAATATAACTACTAAATGATGACCACCGTCCTATTCCCCTGTTACCCCCGCTCGACCCAGCTACACTCTTATTACCTGAAAAGGAATTGTAAAGCAAAATGGTGAGCACAACTAGCCCGGTAAAGAATAACATGACTAAAGATAATTAAATTATCAATAGCCTTCATCAGTAATAAATTAGAGATTTAGAACATATGGTAAATGATAAAACTTTTCAACTATAGTTGCAGCGGAACGAACAATCCATTAGAAGAGTCAAATAGACCATAAAGTCTATTATCTTCTCTATGTTAAAAGTCCACCAACAATGTTTTATCCCTGTAACATCAATCAACAATTCATGTCTACATCACGTGTATAAGTCATAATCGTAATTGTAGTTCTAAATTCCTTTTCTCATCCAGGACAAAGATAATTTTTATCACCTAAAACATCAAAGATCATGGTTATACCAAATCACAGTTCATATTCATAATCATAATAATAAATTCATCTTTGCACTACGGCTCAAAGATATTCATCAACAGACCATCTTTGCACTACAGGCCAAAGATATTCAACAACAGGACATCTTTGCACTACGGGCCAAAGATATTCATCAATAATTCATCTTTGTACTACAGGCCAAAGATATTCCTCAACAGTTCATATTTACACTACAGGCCAAATATATTCATATCTCAAAGAAATATATAATCATTTCAGAATTTATATACACCATAATTATAACCATGTTAATCAATTAATCTTTACACTTAAGCTAAAGATATTCAATTATAAATTCAATGGTCATGATCATACCAGTTAACAATTCATCTTTACACTACAGGCCAAAGATATTCCTCAGTCACGATCATACCAATAATTTACCCATATTTACACTCAACTGAAAGAAAAATTCAACATCAAGATTATAAAAATATTATATATGATAATAAAAATAATATGATCAACAACTGCATTTATTTTCGAGAGCAACAATCATAAATCAACGATAATTTGGTCAAAAAAAGAAACTAATTTTTGTCATGAATAGTACCCGTGAATAGTAACTCGTGAATAATAACTCGTGAATAGTAACTCATGAATAGTATTTCGTATTCGTACATAGTACCGTATACATAAATAATGTCATATACGTAAATAGTGCCATATACATGAATAGTATCGTATACGTGAATAGTGCCGTATACGTGAATAGTAATCCCGACTCAAAAAGGTAGAAATTCCACAATAAAATCCATACTAATATTTTAGTATAATGATATTGAAAGAATAACATCATTATGAAGAATATAACATCCCTTAATATCCCTTACTATCCCTTACCTCAAAAGAGCAGCACTTCTGACTGGATATCGGATATGACGCTGAAGGAAACTTGCACTGATGAATAACAACTCACCAAGTATCTAAATACTCACAAAATACACTCGATAATCTAGAGAGGAAAAGATAGAAGACTTATGAATTCTGGTGTGATTTTCAATTCTAACTTAGCCCTCTATTTATAGAAAAATATTAGCACGCCGAAGCAGACTTAACCTACAACCTGATGGCTTTACCTGCTACTATTTTCACCCACCACATTTGAATAAAAATCTCAGCACATTTCTTCACCAACCAAGAGTGGGGCCCACAAATTCTAGAATTTTTCATCAAAATGACTAATTCCGAAAATTCAACAATTTCTGAACCAGTCATCTCGTAAAATTCATAACAAATCATACGTTCATTTTTAACGGTTCAAAATTTGTGGACATATACTCAACTTATATATGTATAACATATCCAAAAATCACAATGATCCAACGGTCGGATTAAAAATTATAACCCTCGCAAAATATCTCAAAAACCCTAATTTGATTTTCAATACCTCCGTTCCGACAAAAATACAGATAAAACACCTCAACATTAACTCCTTCATTTTTAACCACAAAAATATATCTCTCATTTATATCCACATAAAATAAATATTTCCTTATCATATGAATCAATAATTAATTATTCAAAAATAATATTATAGAATCACATTTATGACAACCAGGCCGTTCCCAAGAAAGAGGGGGCTTTCCAATAAGAATTTTTTCTTATTGGCGCGCAATTAGGTGACCAAACCTCTCCTTAGACAGAACTTTCTAGACATTGCCAATAAAGTTATCTAATAATATTATTCAAATAATATGAATTATTGATCTGATAATAGAAAATACTGTATAGTAACAATTATTGAAACAACAATAATATAAAATTTTAACGTAGCAATTATTGAATCAATAAAATAAAATATTGAACAGTAATTACTGTAACAATTATTGAGTAGTGCCTTCTTACGTAAGAATCAATAATTTCAAAAATACTGTACAATACCGTGTGCTACTGTGCAATAACGCGTATTACTGTATTTTAACCACCGGGTATTCCAACAGTGTTAACGTTAACGATTACGTCGTTATTTATAAAAACTCAATTTTGTCATTTTCTTCATCTGACAGTTATTCTGTTATGGGATCCACAAATGGCTGCGTCGTCGTACGAATATTCCCCTACAGAAAGAATATTCCACGACCAACGAATATTCCCCGACAACAATGATTATTTTATAACCACTTATTTATTTTAAAAAAAAATTCATATATCACCCTTAACTTTAACATTTATCAATTTAACCATTTACTGAATAGTAATTTTAAGAAAAATTGAATACTTTTATTTCATAAAATTCGGGGTCTTACAATCTCCGTTCCTTATGAAATTTCGTCCCCGAAATTTACGTACCTGGTATTTCAAAAAGTTGAGAATACCGCTTTCATTTCAGATTCTATCTCCCAGGTCATCATGATTTCTCCATTGCTCATCTCCTGTATTTCAGATATCATTCTAGAATACAGCTTCAAAACAAAGGTTAATTGAACAAATTAACATATCACATAATATCCTGATATTATGACTGACCAACAAATAACGGTAGTGACACACTAGCGAAGATTTACTCATCTCTCCCTCCTAGTTCTATTCTCCGATCTCCGCTAGAGACCATATCCCTAAGCTCTGATACCAACTGTGACAAACCCCAAAATGGTCCATTCCATCCAACCTATTCTGAGTCGCCAAATACATGGTACAGAAATAACTACAACTTTATTACAACAATTATCGTGCGAAATACAACAACACATATGCTGTGAGTTTGATACAAATATAAACAAAATGTGATCATATCCCAACCGTGGACAACACCTCACAATGACACCTTACATAAAGATAGTCAAAAACTGTTAGAAATTAGAATCTTAGAAAATGCTCAAGGAAACCCTTGTACATGGAGGAGGCCCATGCTTTCTAGGTGTTGATAGATATCATATGGCCAAACCCAGAAAAAAAAAAAATTTATCCCTTGTTTTGACCAAAGATACCCAAAGATAAACCGAGAAGATTACTATAATATTCTTTCCAATGTGAGACTTCTCGTGACTTATCCATTATCTCCAACTGTCATGATTGGAAATTATACTTCAAACAAACACCAAGATTATATAGGTAGTGTGACGCCCCCAAAATTAGGTATACATCACCCATCTTGGGTCGTCAGATACATAGTACAGAATACAAATACAACTGATTAATACAACTGTCGTGTACAATACGACAAAACATAAACTGTGAGTTTGAATACAAATATTATCTTCTAGAGAGTATTCATACTCAAAAGGAGTCCTCATTACATTTATTAACACACCATTACATAGAATAGTGAGGACTACTAACTAATACTATCATTCGGACCATCACTCCGTACCCCGACTTGTCCCAGCTACGTTCTCATTTCCTGAAGAGAACAGTGAAAGAAAGGGTGAGCTCAACTAGCCCAGTAAGAAATATTATGACTAAGATAATGCAGAATAAATTATCATTAGCCTTCAACAATGTTAAACTGATAAAATATAATAGACATCAAGTTTAACTGTAGCGGAACAAGCAATCCATTAAAAGAGTCAAGTAGAAAATAAACTCTACTATCTTTTATGATTTAAAAAGTTTTTCAACACTGTAATCGCTGAGACTCAGCTTAATAAAATAATCCACATCATCGAATCACCCCTGCACTACGGCCAAGGATATTCGTGTATTCATTAATGGTCATGATCATGCCAACAACTGTCCATCAATGCACTACGGGCCAATGAGGACTTTTACCACATCATTTGTAACATTACGGTCATGATTATACCGAATAATCCCTGGTCATAATCATACCAAGTCCATCTATGCACTACAGGCCACAGATGACTTTCAACATTTTATAAACATGAGGATGATGACAATGATATAAGAATTCAATAAAACAAGTTCAAGAATTAATTTATCCAGGAATTAACAACGTCCAAATTGTCAACATGATACTGCATTGTGGAGTAAAATTCAAGAATGCTTAGAAGAATATTTTCTTGAAAAGATACTGGATGAAACGCAACTATCAAGGATATTCCACAAATTTCATGGAGTATAGAAGTCAAAACTTAACCAACTGAGTATAATAAAGAATGGAATAACAAAAGAAATCACCATGCATGCGATAGACCGCACAGACAGGTTATTCCAACAGAATAATAAATAATGGAACCAGGTCCGGCGTAAACGCACAGACAGGATATTCCGACAGAATAATAAATAATGGAACCAGGTCCGGTGTAAAACACACAGACAGGATATTCCAACAGAATAATAATAAAACGGAACCAGGTCCGGTGTAAAACACACAGACAGGATGTTCCAACAGAATAATAAACGGAACCAGGTCCGGTGTAAAACACACAGACAGGATGTTCCAACAGAATAATAGAAGAATGTCACCAAGTATAGGGTAGACCGCGTATACTGGTTATTCCAACAGAATAATAACAAATGGAATAACAGAAGTTCTCTTCATGAATATAAAGAAATAATATTTCCTACCTTAAAAGAACTGGATATTGGAAAAGTGATGTAGCAGAATACTTTTATTCTCTTCTCTCTTATTCTCTCTATACTTTCTCTCTCTATAGCTTGAATGAATTCGTGAAAAATAATGAAGCCCTAGGCCTCTATTTATAGAAAAACTGAGGGTGGCTCTTGGTCTTAACGAAGGGTCAAATGACTCTTGGTCTTAACGAAGGGTCAAATGACTCTTGGTAATATTGAAGGCAACTACTATTGACGAAAGTAATTACTATTGACCAAGGTAAATACTATTGACGAAGGTAATTACTATTGACCAAGGTAAATTACTATTGACCAAGGTAAATACTATTGACGAAGGTAATTACTATTGACCAGGTAAATACTATTGACGAAGGTATTTACTATTGACGAAGAGACTCTTAGATGATGACATATGGCCCCCCATAAAATAACCAAACTTACCACAACGTCTCAATAATATAACATATTATACAGATGATACTATGACAATAATTTAAGAGATATGATGCAGCAATTACTGTAGCAATAATTGAGTATAGCTGAGTGACTTCTCACGTAAGCATCAATAATCAATACCGTGTGCTACTATGCAACCACGCGTATTACTGTACTTTTACTACCGAGTAGTTCAACAGTTTTAACGTTTTAACGGTAACACCTAGCTGTTATTTTTATAAAATATAATTCTGTCGTTTTCTCAATCCGACAATAATTCCGTTGTGGGGTCCACCAATGATTGTGCCGTCGTACGAATATTCCCCGACAAAAAGAATATTCTCCGACCAAACGAATATTTTATAACAACTTGCTTACTTTGCAAAATTTATAAATATTACCCACAACTATAACATTATATCAAATTAACTCCATAATATTCAAAAATGATATTTATAGAAAATTCATCTTTATTTATAAAAGTTGGGGTCTTACAACCTCCCCTTCTTATGAAATTTCGCCCTCGAAATTAGGGTACGTACCTGGTATGTCGAAGAGGTAAGGATACCTTGATTTCATTTCTGATTCTAACTCCCAAGTCATTTCCTCAACATCGTGGTTTCTCCACAAAACTTGACTTGAGGTA
The DNA here is from genome assembly GCA_016801055.1 of Panax notoginseng. Lineage (NCBI taxonomy): Eukaryota > Viridiplantae > Streptophyta > Magnoliopsida > Apiales > Araliaceae > Panax > Panax notoginseng. The sequence goes on along the minus strand of CM029015.1, from coordinate 82,981,030 downwards.
TAACCTTGGAGCGTAGAATATGTTCCTTCTTATCCAAGATTTGAACAGGAACTTCTTCATACGTCAAATCCTCCGCTATTTCGTCCGGTTCTAACTCAATAATGTGGTTCGGGTCTTCCACATATTTGCGTAACATGGATATGTGGAAAACGTTATGAACACGAGACATACTTGGCGGTAAAGCGAGTCTATAAGCCACAGTTCCTACTCGATCGAGGATTAAAAATGGACCGATGAATCGAGGATTTAGCTTTCCTCTCTTTCCAAATCTCGTAACTCCTTTCCATGGAGCAACACGTAAGAACACATGATCTCCTACATCAAATTCCACGTCCTTTCGATGAAGATCAGCATAACTCTTTTGTCGATCTTGTGAGGTTTTTATACGTTGTCGGATCGTTTGAATCTTTTCTGTAGTCATACGTACCAACTCCGGTCCCAACAACGTTGCTTCGCCCACCTCATCCCAGCATACTGGAGAACGACATTTTCTTCCATACAATGCTTCGAATGGAGCCATGCCAATACTTGCTTGATAACTGTTGTTGTAGGAAAACTCCACCAATGGTAAGAACTTGTCCCAACTTCCTTTGAAGTCAAAGACACAGAGTCTTAATAGATCTTCAAGAGTTTGAATAGTCCTCTCTGATTGTCCGTCCGTCTGAGGATGATATGCTGAACTAAATCGTAACTCCGTGCCCATAGCTTTTGTAAACTAACCCAAAATCGTGAAGTGAATCTTGGGTCTCGGTCAGAAACTATGGATACTGGCATACCATGCAGTCTTACAATCTCGTTTATGTACATACGAGCAAGACGTTCAAGTGTATAAGTTTCTCGTATCGGTAAGAAATGAGCAGACTTGGTCAATCTATCAACAATGACCCAAATCGCATCAATACCTTGAGAAACCCTAGGAAGACCGTAACGAAATCCATGGTAATGTGCTCCCACTTCCATTCTGGAATTTCAAGTGGTTGCAATGGACCTTTTGGTACTTGATGCTCCGCTTTGACTCGTTGACAAGTTAGACACCTTGAGATAAACAACGCTATCTCTCTCTTCATATTGCTCCACCAAAATGTATGACGAAGATCATGATACATTTTGGTACTTCCAGGATGGATTGCAAACGGTGTGTTGTGCGCCTCCATCATGATTTCATACTTTAAATCAGGGTTGTTAGGAACACAAAGTCTGGAGTTGACTCGAAGTATTCCTTCTTCATCGATTCTTGCTTCCGATATAGCACCTTCTTGCACTTTCTTCTTCATACGCATCAGCTCCAGGTCTGTAGCTTGAGCAGCTTTAACTTTATCGATTAAAGTCGGTTCTACTCGTATATTCGCCATCATCACATGGGTCCCTGGAGTCTTCAACTCTATCTCCATCCTTTGCAAGTCACACAAAATGGGCCTTTGCGTTGTTAATATTGCACTTGTACTCGCATATGATCTTCTACTCAATGCGTCAGCTACCACGTTCGCTTTTCCAGGATGGTATTGAATGGTATGATCATAATCTTTCAACAGTTCAAGCCAACGTCGTTGTCGCATGTTGAGTTCCTTTTGAGTGAAGAAATATTTGAGGCTTTTATGATCCGTAAAGATCTCCACTTTCTCCCCATACAAGTAATGCCTCCAAATTTTAAGTGCAAAGACAACAGCTGCCAACTCTAGATCATGAGTAGGATAATTCCTCTCATATTCCTTGAGTTGTCTTGATGCATAGGCTATGACTTTTCCATGTTGCATGAGAACACATCCCAACCCTTTGCTCGAAGCATCACTGTAGATGACAAATCCCTCCGAGCCAGATGGTATTGTTAGAACAGGTGCTGAAATGAGTCTCCTCTTGAGTTCTTGAAAACTCTGCTCACATTCTTCGCTCCAACCAAACTTTGTATCTTTCCGAGTCAGCTGAGTTAATGGAGTAGCGATTCGAGAAAATCCTTCCACGAATCTCCGATAATAACCAGCTAAACCAAGAAAGCTACGTACCTCGGTCACTGATTTAGGTTGCTCCCAGCTTTGAATAGCTTCAATCTTTGCCGGGTCAACCGATATTCCACGACTTGATACTACGTGCCCAAGGAATGCTACCTCCTCCAGCCAGAACTCGCATTTCTTCAACTTGGCATAAAGCTTGTATTCACGAAGCTTTTGGAGTACCAGCCTCAAGTGTTGCTCATGATCTTCACGGGGAATAAATAAGGATGTCATCATAAAGACGACCACAAAGTGATCCAAATATTCCTTGAATACCCGGTTCATCATATCCATGAAGGCAGCAGGAGCATTAGTCAATCCAAAGGACATGACTAGGAATTCATAATGCCCGTACCGAGTTCTAAAAGCCGTCTTTGGAATATCCTCAGTTCTAACCTTCAGCTGATGATATCCAGAACGAAGATCGATCTTTGAAAAGAATTGTGCTCCTTGCAACTGGTCAAACAGGTCATCAATACGTGGCAATGGGTACCTGTTTTTGATGGTGACATGATTCAACTCCCGATAATCAATACAAAGTCGCATACTTCCATCTTTCTTCTTCACGAATAGAACAGGAGCACCCCAAGGAGAAGTACTAGGACGAATAAAGCCAATGTCTAACAATTCCTGCAGTTGGATCTTTAACTCCTGAAGTTCAATAGGAGCCATTCGATATGGGGCTTTGGAAATGGGTTTTGTACCGGGTTCAAGATCGATACAAAATTCAATTTCACGCTCTGGGGGTAGGCCAGGAAGTTCTTCAGGGAATACGTCAGGGAATTTATTAACAATAGAAATATCATTCAAAACTGACGTATTTTTGTTTAGATCTGTGACATGAGCTAAGAAAGCTTGACATCCGTTTTTCAATAAACGAATAGCTTTATGGCTTGAGATGACAGCGATTGATTTTAATGGTTTGGTTGCTTGAATTCGCATAATAGGTCGATTAGGAATATGAAAACTAACAACCTTACGAAAACAATCAATTTTTGCATAATGAGTAGTTAACCAATCAATCCCTAGAATCACGTCAAATGCAAGTATTTTTAATGAAATCAGATCGATAGGTAATGTGTGGGTACCAACTTGAACCAAACAAGACTTATAAACAGTGGAGGTAATGAAGGTTTCTCCCAACGGAGTTTCCACAGATAAGTCAAAGTCTAATTTCTCCGGAATCAAATTTAATCGATGAGCGCAAGTAGGAGAAATAAAAGAATGGGTTGAACCGGTATCAAATAAAGTATAAACTTCTTTAGAGTTTATAATAAGCTTACCCGTGATGACCTCATTCGGGTTCCTTGCTCTCTGGGAGTTCACAACAAACGCTCTCCCTTGCACAACCGGTTTTGACTTTTCTGGGACGGCTTTGGTGCCTCCATCCTAGCTGAATTTGTCTTCGGTAAACGACAAAATCGGGCTAAATGACCTTCTCTTCCACAATTATAACATGCTTTGGACGGCATCGCGCAGTTTGGACTGATGTGCCCCTCCCCTCCGCATTTGAAACATATGATAGGTGGTCGTTCTCCTTCCTTAACGACAGGTGCTGGTGCTGACGTCTTTCCATCATTGTTGAATCTCCTCTTCTTGAAATGTCCATTCTTATTGTTTTGGCCCTGATTACCACCGAAGTGGTTACCATTTCTGGCCTGTTGATTCCCTCCACGCTTGTTGTCACCGCTTCGATGACTGCTCTCACTGGTATTATCATTTTGCCGGCTGCTCTCTTTTGGTTGCGTTGTCTCGTTATCGCGCTCCACCAACTGAGCCCTATTTACAACATCTGAATACAAACACAGTTTATGAGAAACAAGATGTTGACGTATCTCCGGCTTCAAACCTCTTAAAAACATCCGCGTCATTCTTTCTTCATTATCCACCAGGTGGGACGCAAACCGGGATAACTCCGCAAATTTTGCCTCGTACTGCGACACGGTCATATTATTCTGCTCCAATTTGATGAACTCCACCTCCTTCATGTGACGAATACTCTCGGGAAAGTATTTGTCGTTAAACAGCTCTTGGAACTTCTCCCAGGACATCTTCAGTGCGGCAGGTTGAGTACGCTTTATCGATTCCCACCAGTAATCTGCCTCTCCTCGCAACATAAAGGCGGCAAAGGGAACCTTTTGCTCCTCGGAGCAACCCAAGACATCAAATATCTTGGTGATCTGCTTTATCCATGTTTCAGCTACAAGTGGTTTGGGTTCTCCCTTAAACTCCGGTGGTCCCAGCTCCTTAAACTGTTTAGCGGTGACCGCCTGAGAGTTTCCAGTATTTCCACCTACGTTGTGGACAGGAGCCGCTTTCACCTGTTGTTGCATGAATTGCATAAAGCCTCTGAACATTTGATCATTCATCATTTGGTCAGTGTTGTTGTTTGCATGAGGATTGACACCTTCCTGATGCACATTATCCTGATTATTGATATGTGGTGAATCAACAGTCGTCTGTGCTCCATTGCTATTCTCAACATTCTCAGATGCCATTTTCAGATACTGCCACAAAATAAAAATTAATTGATATGTCATATATTATCCTTATATTATGACCGACCAATTAAATACCATGCAAATAAACTTAGGTATGTCATACTAGCGAAGGAATTCCCCGTCTCTCCCCTCCTAGTTCTATTCTCACATCTTAGCCAGGGATCATATCCCTAAGCTCTGATACCAACTGTGACGCCCCCAAAATTAGGTATACATCACCCATCTTGGGTCGTCAGATACATAGTACAGAATACAAATACAACTGATTAATACATCTGTCGTGTACAATACGACAAAACATAAACTGTGAGTTTGAATACAAATATTATCTTCTAGAGAGTATTCATACTCAAAAGGAGTCCTCATTACATTTATTAACACACCATTACATAGAATAGTGAGGACTACTAACTAATACTATCATTCGGACCATCACTCCGTACCCCGACTTGTCCCAGCTACGTTCTCATTTCCTGAAGAGAACAGTGAAAGAAAGGGTGAGCTCAACTAGCCCAGTAAGAAATATTATGACTAAGATAATGCAGAATAAATTATCATTAGCCTTCAACAATGTTAAACTGATAAAATATAATAGACATCAAGTTTAACTGTAGCGGAACAAGCAATCCATTAAAAGAGTCAAGTAGAAAATAAACTCTACTATCTTTTATGATTTAAAAAGTTTTTTAACACTGTATCGCTGAGACTCAGCTTAATAAAATAATTCACATCATCGAATCACCCCTGCACTACGGCCAAGGATATTCGTGTATTCATTAATGGTCATGATCATGCCAACAACTGTCCATCAATGCACTACGGGCCAATGAGGACTTTTACCACATCATTTGTAACATTACGGTCATGATTATACCGAATAATCCCTGGTCATAATCATACCAAGTCCATCTATGCAATACAGGCCACAGATGACTTTCAACATTTTATAAACATGAGGATGATGACAATGATATAAGAATTCAATAAAACAAGTTCAAGAATTAATTTATCCAGGAATTAACAACGTCCAAATTGTCAACATGATACTGCATTGTGGAGTAAAATTCAAGAATGCTTAGAAGAATATTTTCTTGAAAAGATACTGGATGAAACGCAACTATCAAGGATATTCCACAAATTTCATGGAGTATAGAAGTCAAAACTTAACCAACTGAGTATAATAAAGAATGGAATAACAAAAGAAATCACCATGCATGCGATAGACCGCACAGACAGGTTATTCCAATAGAATAATAAATAATGGAACCAGGTCCGGCGTAAACGCAAAGACAGGATATTCCGACAGAATAATAAATAATGGAACCAGGTCCGGTGTAAAACACACAGACAAGATATTCCAACAGAATAATAATAAAACGGAACCAGGTCCGGTGTAAAACACACAGACAGGATGTTCCAACAGAATAATAGAAGAATGTCACCAAGTATAGGTAGACCGCGTATACGGTTATTCCAACAGAATAATAACAAATGGAATAACAGAAGTTCTCTTCATGAATATAAAAGAAATAATATTCCCTACCTAAAAGAACTAATGGATATTGGAAAAGTGATGTAGCAGAATACTTTTATTCTCTCTCTTATTCTCTCTATACTTTCTCTCTCTATAGCTTGAATGAATTCATAAAAAATAATGAAGCCCTAGGCCTATTTATAGAAAAACTGAGGGTGGCTCTTGGTCTTAACGAAGGGTCAAATGACTCTTGGTCTTAACGAAGGGTCAAATGACTCTTGGTAATATTGAAGGGACAACTACTATTGACGAAAGTAATTACTATTGACCAAGGTAAATACTATTGACGAAGGTAATTACTATTGACCAAGGTAAATACTATTGACCAAGGTAAATACTATTGACGAAGGTAATTACTATTGACCAAGGTAAATACTATTGACGAAGGTAATTACTATTGACGAAGAGACTCTTAGATGATGACATATGGCCCCCCATAAAATAACCAAACTTACCACAACGTCTCAATAATATAACATATTATACAGATGATACTATGACAATAATTTAAGAGATATGATGCAGCAATTACTGTAGCAGTAATTGAGTATAGCTGAGTGACTTCTCACGTAAGCATCAATAATCAATACCGTGTGCTACTATGCAACCACGCGTATTACTGTACTTTTACTACCGAGTAGTTCAACAGTTTTAACGGTTTTAACGGTAATTCTGTCGTTTTCTCAATCCGACAATAATTCCGTTGTGGGGTCCACCAATGATTGTGCCGTCGTACGAATATTCCCCGACAAAAAGAATATTCTCCGACCAAACAAATATTTTATAACAACTTGCTTACTTTGCAAAATTTATAAATATTACCCACAACTATAACATTATATCAAATTAACTCCATAATATTCAAAAATGATATTTATAGAAAATTCATCTTTATTTATAAAAATTGGGGTCTTACAGGTAGTGCTCGTAAATATACTCAGCAAGTGGATGAACACAATCTTGTCTTATGATGACACGAGGTTGTATGCCATTAGACATCTTGTACGATAGTGGCAAAACAACCTTCCAACGTTGGGTTCGCTTCACCCTAGATGATTCACCAAATATAACTACTAAATGATGACCACCTTCCTATTCCCATGTTACCCCCGCTCGACCCAGCTACACTCTTATTACCTGAAAAGGAATTGTGAAGCAAAAGGTGAGCACAACTAGCCCAGTAAAGAATATCATGACTAAAGATAATTAAATTATCAATAGCCTTCATCAGTAATAAATCAGAGATTTAGAACATATGGTAAATGATAAAACTTTTCAACCATAGTTGCAGCGGAAAGAGCAATCCATTAGAAGAGTCAAATAGACCATAAAGTCTATTATCTTCTCTATGTTAAAAGTCCACCAACAATGTTTTATCCCTGTAACATCAATCAACAATTCCTGTCTACAATCACGTGTATAAGTCATAATCGTAATTGTAGTTCTAAATTCCTTTTCTCATCCAGGACAAAGATAATTTTTATCACCTGAAACATCAAAGATCATGGTTATACCAAATCGCAGTTCATATTCATAATCATAATAATAAATTCATCTTTGCACTACGGCTCAAAGATATTCATCAACAAACCATCTTTGCACTACGGGCCAAAGATATTCATCAATAATTCATCTTTGCACTACAGGCCAAAGATATTCCTCAACAGTTCATATTTGCACTACAGGCCAAATATATTCATATCTCAAAGAAATATATAATCATTTCAGAATTTATATACACCATAATTATAACCATTTAATCAATTAATCTTTACACTTAAGCTAAAGATATTCAATTATAAATTCAATGGTCATGATCATACCAGTTAACAATTCATCTTTGCACTACAGGCCAAAGATATACCTCAGTTACGATCATACCAATAATTTACCCATCTTTACACTCAAGTGAAAGAGAAATTTAACATCAGGGTTATAAAAATGTTATATATGATAATAAAAACAATATGATCAACAACTGCATTTATTTTCGAGAGCAACAATCATAAATCAACGATAATTTGGTCAGAAAAAGAAACCAATTTTTGTCGTGAATAGTACTCATGAATAGTAACTCGTGAATAGTAACTCATGAATAGTATTCCGTATTCGTACATAGTACCGTATACGTAAATAATGTCATATACGTAAATAGTGCCATATACATGAATAGTGCCGTATACGTGAATAGTGCCGTATACGTGAATAGTAACCCCGACTAAAAAAGGTAGAAATTTCACAATAAAATTCATACCAATATTTCAGTATAATGATATTGAAAGAATAACATCATTATGAATAATATAACATCCCTTAATATTCCTTACCTCAAAAGAGCAGCACTTCTGACTGGATATCGGATATGACGCTGAAAGAAACTTGCACTGATGAATAACAACTCACCAAGTATCTAAATACTCATAAAATACACTCAATAATCCGACAATAATTCCGTTGTGGGGTCCACCAATGATTGTGCCATCGTACGAATATTCTCCGACACAAAGAATATTCCCTGACCAATCGAATATAATATGACTACTTGCATACTTTGCAAAATTTATAAATACTATCCACAACTATAATATTATATCAAATCCATACCATAATATAAAAAAAATATTTCGAGAATATTAAATATTTATTCATAAAATCTGGGGTCTCACAATCTCCCCTCCTTATAGAATTTCGCCCTCAAAATTTACGTACGTACCTGGAATGCTGAAGAGGTGAGGATACCTCGTCAGATTCTAACTCTTGAGGTATAACCTTTGAGTGTTGAATACGATTCTTCTTATCCAAGATGTTAACATGTATCTCCTCATACGTTAAATCTTCTGCTATCTCGTTCGGTTCTAAATTAATAATGTGGTTCGGGTCGTCCACATTCATAACATCGACACGTTAAAAACGTTATAAACACGCGACATACTTGGCGGTAAAATGAGTATATAAGCCACAGTTCTTACTTGATCGAGGATTTAAAATGGGTCAATTAAATCAAGGGTTGAGATTTCCTCTCTTCGTCGATTCTTGCTTCTAGAATAACGCCCTCTTGAACCTTCTTCTTCACATTCATCAGCTCCGAGTTTGTAGCTTGAGCAGCTTTAACTTTATTGATTAAAGTCGATTCTACTCGTATATTCGTTATCTTCACGTGGGTTCCTAGAGTCTTTAACTCTATCATCATCATTTGTAAGTCGTACGAAATGGGTCTTTGTGTTAACAACATCGCACTCGTAAACGCATACAATCTTCTACTAAACGCGTCAGCTACCACATTTGCATTTCCACGATGATATTGCATGGTACTATCGTAATCTTCAACAGCTCGAGCCGACGTCTTTGGCGCATTATACCTTCATTTTGGTTGAAGAAATATTTGAAGGTTTAAGAAATGGGTTTTGTACTGTGGTCAATACAAAATTCGATTTCACACTCTAAGGGTAGGCTAAGAAGTCTTCAAGAATATGTCAAGAAATTTATTAACGATAGAAATATCATTCAAAATTGTGACTCTCATCCAAGACTTGGATAGTACGTCACATTGATACCTATCAACTTGACATCGTCATTCACAACGTCCCCTACGAAAAGTTCGGCTTCGGTGCATTCCACACAAGGAAGTCACCAGCGAAAGGCTCGGGGCTCTTTACTTATGGCTTGATATGACAATGATTGACTTTAGTGGTTTGGTTCTTGAATTCGCATAGCAGGTTGGTTAGGAATATGAAAGTTAACCACCTTACGAAAAGAATAATGAGTAGTTAACCAATCGTTCCTAAAATCACATCAAAGGCAAGTATTTTCAAAGAGATACGATCGACAGGTAACGTGAAAGTGTTGATTTGAACAAAATTTATAAATAATAGATGTAACGAAGGTTTCTACTATCGAAATTTCAACCAATAAGTCAAAGTTTAATTTCTTCGAAGTCAAATTTAAACGTTGAGCGCAAGCAAGAGAGATAAAAGAATGGATAGAACCGGTATCTAATAAGGTATAGACTTCGCAAGAATTTATAATTAACTAATCCGTGATAACTTCGTTTGATTCCTCGTTAGGGTAATTCAAAACTCGATGCTGGATTTTCCCAATTGCTGTCAAAAAATTACATATCATATATTTTAGCTTTCTTGGATCGGACTTCTCTTTCCACAATATCAACGCGTCGTGCGGCTTTTACCCATGCATCTTTTACCCATGCATCTTTCATTCTCACTCGTTCAGTTATTTCTTCTTTCAGATGCTCCTTGACATTTGAATTCTCAGATTCCAGCTTTAATATCGTATACTCTGCCAAAGAGTGCTTCTGTTCAATCATCGCACATCGGGTAATTCAATTTTGAATTATTGCATCCCTTTGTTCTACGACCGCCTGTCGTTCTTCAGCCTGCTCTTCTAACTCATGAATACGATTTTGCAATTCTACATTTTGATCAATAAGTTTTTCTAATAAATCAACCTCAGGTTCCTCTTCTTTCTCACTCTCAGTTGCTACCTTTGCGACTAGCTTGAGTGCAACTTTTAATTCCTCAATCACCACATGGATATCTCTAATCACATTAACCTGGTTGGTGATTATAGGTGTCTCCACGGTCTCATTCACTCCATTATAAACATTTTCAGCTGTCATTCCCAAACACTGTCACAAAACAAAGGTTAATTGATATGTAATATATTATTCCTATATTCTGACCGACCAATTAAATACCAAATAAACTTAGGTAGGTCATACTAGCGAAGGAGTTCCCCGTCTCTCCCCTCCTAGTTTTATTCTCACATCTTAGCCAGGGATCATATCCTTAAGCTCTGATACTAACTGTGACGCCCCCAAAATTAGGTATACATCACCCATCTTAGGTCGCCAGATACATGGTACAGAATTCAAATACATCTTACTAATACAACTGTCGTGTACAACACGACAAAACATAAACTATGAGTTTGAATACAAATATTGTCTACTAGAGATTATACAAACTTAAAAGGAGTCCTCATTATAATTATTATCACACTATTTCATAGAATAGTGAGGACTACTAATGCTATTCTCTGGACCATCACTCCGTTTCCCGACTCGTCCCAGCTATATTCTCATTTCCTGCAGAGAACAATGAAAGCAAAAGGGTGAGCTCAACTAGCACAGTGAGAAATATTATGGCTAAGATAATGCAGAATAAATTATCATTAGTCTCCAACAATGTTAAACTGATAAAATATAATAGACATCAAGTTTAACTGTAGTGGAACAAGCAATCCATTAAAAAAGTCAAGTAGAAAATAAAATCTACTATCTTTTATGATTTAAAAGGTTTTTCATAACTTTTATCGCTGGGACTCAGCTTAATAAATAATCCACATCATCGAATCACCCCTGCACTACGGCCAAGGATATTCTTTAGTATCACGACCACGAATTATTCATCCACTACGGGTAAAGATAATCATGTTTTCATCAACAGTCCTGATCATGCCATAAAACAATTCATCTTTGCATTACGGCCAAAGAGAATCCATAGCCATAATCATACCAAAAACTGTCCATCAATGCACTACGGCAAATGAGAATTTTTACCACATCATTTGTAACATTACGGTCATGATTACACCGAATAATCCCTGGTCATAATCATACCAAGTCCATCTATGCACTACAGGCCACAGATGACTTTCAACAAAATATAATCATGAGGATAATGACAATGATATACGAATTCAATAAAACAAGTTCAAGAATTAATTTATCCAGGAACTGATAACGTCCAAATTGTCAACATGATACTGCTTTGTGGAGTAAAATTCAAGAATGCTCAGAAGAATATTTCCATAAAAAGATACTGGATGAAACGCAAATATAAAGGATATTCCACTAATTTCATGGAGTATAGAAGTCAAAACTTTAACCAACTGAGTATAATAAGGAATGGAATAACAAAAGAAATCACCAGGTATGCGATAGACCGCATAGGCAGGTTATTCCAACAGAATAATAAATAACGGAACCAGGTCCGGCGTAAATCGCACAGACAGAATATTCTAACAGAATAGTAAAGACGGAACCAGGTCCGGCGTAGAACGCACAGACAGGATATTCCAACAGAATAGTAAAGACGGAACCAGGTCCGACGTAGAACGCACAGACAGGATATTCCAACAGAATAGTAAAGACGAAACCAGGTCCGGCGTAGAACACACAGACAGGATGTTCCAACAGAATAATAAATAATGGAACTAGGTCCGGCGTAGAACGCACAGACAGGATGTTCCAGCAGAATAATAAGGAATGGAATAATAGAAGAATTTCACCAAGTATGCGGTACTTCGCATAAACAGATTATTCCAACATAATAACAAAGAATGGAACAACAGAAGTTCTCTTCATGAAGATGAAATAAAGAAATAATATTCCCTACCTTTAAAAGAAACTGGATATAGGAGTAGTGAGGGAGCAGACTTCTCTTCTTCTATAGATTTTCTCTCTATAGCTTCTTTCTATAATTTCTCTCTATAATAATGGCACTAAAGCTTTAGTGAATTGGTGAAAAATGAAGGAAGAATGAGCTTCTATTTATAGGAAAATATAGTTTCGATAATTGCACGTTTTTGGGCTCGAAATATTATAGTACAATACCTCCAACTTTTCTTTCATTTTTAATTCAATCATCCAAGTATTATCAAACTTGCACCAACTCCCCTAATAGTAAATCCTGTGAATCAATAGTAAAATCATGTGACTCAATAGTTCTAAACATGTGAAAAATTTATTACAATATAGTACCTCCCTCTATACCTCCATTTTTAACTTAGTCATGCAAGTATTATCAATCTTGCACCAACTCCCCTAATAGTAACAAGGATGTGAGTCAATAGTATAACATGTGAACAAATAGTTATAATCATATGAAATAATAGCAATCAATTGCTCATTTATCCGGTTAAATACCCGATTGGTCAATATAACCTCCAGATATTAATTATTATCGAAATAAATGTCGATTTTCACTAACACAAACAATTCCAATAAAATGAAACCATTTTTATCAAAATTATAAATTTTGAAATTTTGAAGTTTGACTTTTTCCGAAAAAGTCAACTGTTGACTTTTTGACCAAATAGTGAATTTCAGAAAATTTTGTGTTTATAGACTATTTTTACTAATTTCAACGTTCCGGACTCAATTATCACGTCTGCGTCTCCAAATTAAACTCCGAACAACATTTATCATTAATATTATAACTCATGAATAGTAACTCGTGAATAGTAACTCATGAATAGTAACTCGTGAATAGTACTCCGACACGAAAAGTGTCTCAAATACCCGAGTGAATAGTAATTTGGGTGAATAATAACCCGTGAATAGTAACTCATGAATAGTAACTCGTGAATAGTACTCCGACACAAAAAGTGTCCCGAATACCCGATTGAACAATACTGAGTGACTTCTCACATAAGCATCAATAATCAATACTGTGTGCTACTATACAACCACGCGTATTACTGTACTTTTACTACCGAGTAGTTCAACAGTATTAACGGTAAAACTTCTGCCGTTATTTTCATAAAAATACAATTGTAAGACCCCGAATTTTATGAAATAAAAGTATTCAATTTTTCTTATAATTACAATTCAGTAAATGGTTAAATTGATAAATGTTAAAGTTAAGGGTGATATATGAATTTTTTTTCAAAATACACAAGTGGTTATAAAATATTCATTGTTGTCGGGGATTATTCGTTTGGTCGTGGAATATTCTTTCTGTCGGGAAATATTCGTACGACGGCGCAGCCATTTGTGGGCCCCATAACAGAATAACTGTCAGATGAAGAAAACGATAAATTTGAGTTTTTACAAATAACGGCGTAGTTGTTACCGTTAACACTGTTGGAATACCCGGTGGTTAAAATACAGTAATACGCGTTATTGCACAGTAGCACACGGTATTGCACAGTATTTTTGAAATTATTGATTCTTAAGTAAGAAGGCACAACTGAATAATTGTCACAGTAGTTACTGTTCAATATTTTATTTTATTGATTCAATAATTGCTGCGTTGATATTTTATATTATTGTTGTTTCAATAATTGTTGCTGCACAGTATTTTCTATTATCAGATCAATAATTCATATTATTTAAATAATATTATTAGATAGCATTATTGGCAATGTCTGTCTAAGGATAGGTTTGGTCATCTAATTGCGCGCTAGTAAGGAGAAATCCTTATTGGAAAGCCCCCTCTTTCTTGGGAACGGCCTGGTTGTCATAAATGTGATTCTGTAATATTAGTTGTGAATAATTAATTATTGATTCATATGATAAGGAAATATTTATTTTATGTGGATATAAATGAGGGATATATTTTTGTGGTTAAAACTGAAGGAGTTAATGTTGATGTATTTTATCTGTATTTTTATCGGAACGGAGGTATTGAAAATTAAATTAAGATTTTTGAGATATTTTGCGAGGGTTATAATTTTTAATCCGACCGTTGGATCGTGGTAATATTTGGATATGTTATACATATATAAGTTGAGTATATGCCCATAAATTTTGAACCGTTAAAAATGAACGTATGATTTGTTATGAATTTTATGAGATGACTGGTTCAGAAATTGTTGAATTTTTGGAGTTAATCATTTTGGTAGAAAATTCTAGAATTGGTGGTCCCCACTCTTGGTTGGTGAAGAAATGTGCTGAGATTTTTATTCAAATGTGATGGGTGAAAATAGTAGCAGGTAAAGCCATCAGGTTGCAGGTTAAGTCTGCTTCGGCGTGCTAACATTTTCCTATAAATAGAGGGCTAAGTTAGAATTGAAAATCACACCAAAAACATGTTTTCTCTCTTTCTCTCTCTAGATTATTAAGTATATTTTATGAGTATTTAGATACTTGGTGAGTTGCTATTTATTAGTGCAAGTTTCCTTCAGCGTCATATCCGATATCCAGTCAGAAGTGATGCTCTTTTGAGGTAAGGGATAGTAAGGGATATTAAGGGATGTTATATTCTTCATAATGATGTTATTCTTTCAATATCATTATACTGAAATATTGGTATGAATTTTATTGTAGAATTTTTACCTTTTTGAGTCGGGGTTACTATTCACATATACGGCACTATTCACGTATACGGCACTATTCATGTATATGGCACTATTTACGTATATGACATTAATTACGTATACGGTACTATGTACGAATACGGAGTACTATTCACGAGTTACTATTTATGAGTTACTATTCACGAGTTACTATTCACGAGTTACTATTCATGAATTACTATTCACGAGTCACTATTCATGAGTTACTATTCATGAGTTACTATTTACGGGTACTATTCACGACAAAAATTAGTTTCTTTTTCTGACCAAATTATAGTTAATTTATGAATATTACTCTGAAATGAAATTAAATCTATATTTTGATAATATTATTTTTTTATTATAATATATAACATTTTTATAACCCTGATGTTGAAATTTTCTTTGACTTGAGTGTAAAGATGGGTAGATTGTTGGTATGATAATGACTATGGGTTCTCTTTGGCCAGTAGTGCAAAGTTAAATTGTTGTCTGGTATGATCATGACCATTGAATTTATAACTGAATATCTTTAGCTTAAGTGCAAAGGTGAATTGATCAACATGGTTATAATTATTGTTAATATAATTCTGAATTGATTATATATTTCTTTGAGATATTAATATATTTGGCCTGTTGTGTAAATATGAACTGTTGACGAATATCTTTGGCCTGTAGTGCAAAGATGAATTGGTGATGAATATCTTTGGCTCGTAGTGCAAAGATGACCTGTTGTTGAATATCTTTGGCCAGTAGTGCAAAGATGAATTGGTGATGAATATCTTTGGTCGTAGTGCAAAGATGAAGTTATTAGTATGATTATGAACAGGAAATGTGATTTGGTGTAACCATGATCTTTGATGTTTCAGGTAAAGACAAGTGATGAAAATTATCTTTGTCCTGGATGAGAAGAGGAATTTAGAACTATAAATATGATTATGAGTTATTCACATGAATGTGAACAAGAACTGTTGATTTATGTTACAGGGATAAAACATTGTTGGTGGATTTTTAACATGGAGAAGATAATAGACTTTATGGTCTATTTGACTCTTCTAATGGATTGCTCGTTCCGCTGCAACTATGGTTGAATTTTTATCATCTACCATATGTTCTAAATCTCTGATTTATTATTGATGAAGACTATTGATAATTTATTTATCTTTAGTCATGATATTCTTTACTAGGCTAGTTGTGCTCACCCTTTTGTTTCACAATTCCTTTCAGGTAATAAGAGTGTAGCTGGGTCGAGCGGGGGTAACAGGGGAATAGAACGGTGGTCGTCATTTAGTAGTTATATTTGGTGAATCAAATAGGGTGAGGCGAACCCTACGTTGGAAGGTTGTTTTGTCACTATCATACAAGATGTCTAATGACATATAACCTCGTGTCATCATAAGACAGGGTTATGCTCATCCACTTGCTGAGTATCTTTACGAGCACTACCTATATAATCTTGGTGTTTGTTTGAAGTATAATTCTCAATTAGAGACAGTCGAGATAATGATAAGTCAAGAGAAGACTCACCGTTAGGAATAATATGATAGTAATCTTCTCATTTTTCTTTGGGGTATATTGGGTCAACCAAGGATAATTCTGTGGCCATATGATATCTATCACAACCTAGACGCATGGCCTCCCATGTACAAAGGTTTCCTTGAACACTTTCCAAAGATTCTAATTTCTAAAACAGTTTTTGACTATACCTTTATGTAAGGTGCCACTGTGAGGTACTGTCCACGGTTGGGACATGAGTCACATTTGGTATATATTTTTATCCAAACTCACAGCATATGTGTTGTTATATTTTGTACGACAATTATTGTAATAAAGTTGTAGTTATTTTCTGTACCATGTATTTGGCGACTCAGAATAGGTTGGATGGAATGGACCTATTTTGGGGTCATTACATTTTGGTATCAGAGCTTAGGGATATGGTCTCTGGCGGAGATCGGAAAATAGAACTAGGAAAGGTGTGATGAGTAAATTCTTCGCTAGTGTGTCCTACCTAAGCTTATTTGTTGGTCAGTCATAATATCGGGATATTATGTAAATGTTAATTTGTTCAATTAACCCTTGTTTTGAAGCTGTATTCTAGAATGATATCTGAAATACAAGAGATGATCAATGAAGAAATCGTGATGACAGGGAAGATAGAATCTTAAATGAAAGCAAGGTATTCTCAACTCTTTAAAATACCAGGTACGTAAATTTCGGGGACGAAATTTCATAAGGAGGGGAGATTGTAAGACCCCGAATTTTATGAAATAAAAGTATTCAATTTTGCTTATAATTACAATTTAATAAATGGTTAAATTGATAAATGTTAAAGTTAAGGGTGATATATGAATTTTTTTTCAAAATACACAAGTGGTTATAAAATATTCATTCTTGTCGGGGAATATTCGTTTGGTCGTGTAATATTCTTTCTGTCGGGGAATATTCGTACGAAGGCGCATCCATTTATGGGCCCCATAACAAAATAACTGTAGGATGAAGAAAACGACAAATTTGAGTTTTTACAAATAACGACGTAGTTGTTACCGTTAACACTGTTAGAATACCCGGTGGTTAAAATACAGTAATACGCGTTATTGCACAGTAGCACACGGTATTGCATAATATATTTGAAATTATTAATTCTTACGTAAGAAGGCACAACTGAATAATTGTCACTGTAGTTACTGTTCAATATTTTATTTTATTGATTCAATAATTGTTGCATTGATATTTTATATTATTGTTATTTCAATAATTGTTGATGCACAGTATTTTCTATTATCAGATCAATAATTCATCTTATTTAAATAATATTATTAAATAGCATTATTGGTAATGTCTAGAAAGTTCTGTCTAAGGAGAGGTTTGGTCATCTAATTGCGCGCTAGTAGGGAGAAATCCTTATTGGAAAACCCCCTCTTTCCTGAGAACGACCTGGTTGTCATAAATGTGATTCTGTAATATTAGTTGTGAATAATTAATTACTGATTCATATGATAAGAAAATATTTATTTTATGTGGATATAAATGAGGGATATATTTTTGTGGTTAAAACTGAAGGAGTTAATGTTGATGTATTTTATCTGTATTTTTATCGGAACGGAGGTATTGAAAATTAAATTAGGATTTTTGAGATATTTTGCGAGGGTTATAATTTCTAATCCGACCGTTGGATCGTGGTAATATTTGGATATGTTATACATATATAAGTTGAGTAAATGTCCACAAATTTTGAACCGTTAAAAATGAATGTATGATTTGTTATGAATTTTACGAGATGACTAGTTCAGAAATTGTTAAATTTTGGGAGTTAATTATTTTGGTAAAAAATTCTAGAATTGGTGGTCCCCACTCTTGGTTGGTGAAGAAATGTGCTGAGATTTTTATTCAAATGTGGTGGGGGGAATAGTAGTAGGTAAAGCCATCAGGTTGCAGGTTAAGTCTGCTTCGGCGTGCTAACATTTTCCTATAAATAGAGGGCTAAGTTAGAATTGAAAATCATACCAGAAACAAGTTTTCTCTCTTTCTCTCTCTAGATTATTGAGTGTATCTTATGAGTATTTAGATACTTGGTGAGTTGCTATTTATCAGTGCAAGTTTCCTTCAGCGTCATATCCGATATCCAGTCAGAAGTGCTGCTCTTTTGAGGTAAGGGATAGTAAGGGATATTAATGGATGTTATATTCTTCATAATGATGTTATTCTTTCAATATCATTATACTAAAATATTGGTATGGATTTTATTGTGGAATTTCTACCTTTTTGAGTCGGGGTTACTATTCACGTATACGGCACTATTCACGTATACGGCACTATTCATGTATATGGCACTATTTACGTATATGCCATTATTTACGTATACGGTACTATGTACGAATACAGAGTACTATTCACGAGTTACTATTCACGAGTTACTATTTACGAGTTACTATTCATGAGTTACTATTCACGAGTCACTATTCATGAGTTACTATTCATGAGTTACTATTTACGGGTACTATTCACGACAAAAATTAGTTTCTTTTTCTGACCAAATTATAGTTAATTTATGAATATTACTCTTGAAATTAAATCTATATTTTGATAATATTATTTTTATTATAATATATAACATTTTTATAACCCTGATGTTGAAATTTTCTTTGACTTGAGTGTAAAGATGGGTAGATTGTTGGTATGATAATGACTATGGGTTCTCTTTGGCCAGTAGTGCAAAGTTAAATTGTTGTCTGGTATGATCATGACCATTGAATTTATAACTGAATATCTTTAGCTTAAGTGCAAAGGTGAATTGATCAACATGGTTATAATTATTGTTAATATAATTCTGAATTGATTATATATTTCTTTGAGATATTAATATATTTGGCATGTTGTGTAAATATGAACTGTTGACGAATATCTTTGGCCTGTAGTGCAAAGATGAATTGGTGATGAATATCTGGCTCGTAGTGCAAAGATGACCTGTTGTTGAATATCTTTGGCCAGTAGTGCAAAGATGAATTGGTGATGAATATCTTTGGTCGTAGTGCAAAGATGAAGTTATTAGTATGATTATGAACAGGAAATGTGATTTGGTGTAACCATGATCTTTGATGTTTCAGGTAAAGACAAGTGATGAAAATTATCTTTGTCCTGGATGAGAAGAGGAATTTAGAACTATAAATATGATTATGAGTTATTCACATGAATGTGAACAGGAACTGTTGATTTATGTTACAGGGATAAAACATTGTTGGTGGATTTTTAACATGGAGAAGATAAAAGACTTTATGGTCTATTTGACTCTTCTAATGGATTGCTCGTTCCACTGCAACTATGGTTGAAATTTTTATCATCTACCTCTTTGCCTTCCTACCTTTGGTCATTTGTCCTCCAATAGGATAAGAAATAGCAGAAAAAAGTGCCAATTTAATTGTTTCAAAAGTTAAAATTTTCCATATCATTATGTTTAGCATAGTTTAATACTAACATTTACTATGTTAAATATTTTTATCAAGTCATATGAGCATGCATATTCACTACTATGTGTTTAGACGCATTTCATGTGATAATTCATTTCCCAACGGACGAAAATTGGAAAAGAAGACATGCATTCGTTACCAAGATAGTGTGAAACACTTGTACGATGACAGAATTTGTAGAAAGACGCCCAAACTCAACAGATCTGAAGAAGAGCTCTCGAATTTCCTATGTGGCGCAGATTAAAAATAACTTTTGAAAGCAACATGCAGCTTAAAACCACACACGGTTGGCCGCAGGTGTACCTGCGGCTACCCTAGGTGGGTCCCACCCCTCCGGCTCAGTCTAACTTAAGTTTCAAAGAAGGTCTCACAAGTTGAAACTATAAAATCAAGAGAAAAAATGTTACGCAATTGAGCGGAAAAGCTAGAAATCCTGGTTCTCACAGACCAAACCGCGGGTCTTTCTATTAATCGTTGGTATTCGCTCATACACAGGGTACACTATACCAATGATTACACTTGTTGCAAACTACGATCGACAATACCTCACAAAGGTCCGATGCCGTCAGTTCGGGGTTGTAAGTCCAAAGCACTGCTCCCCAGTGGGGATTTCATACAACATCAGCCGTTGGTAATTAAACCCAGCGAAGCATCGAAAGACATCTGATGACATCAGTCATTGATGCATGTGTCAACGAGGGTCAGGCAACCCTGACCAGCACAGACTGTTGGCAATAACTCCGAAAGATCACTTGAAGAACCTGGCGATACAAACCAGGGAAGGCCATCCTCATAGGGGAGGATCGATGATGGAATCTGTTATACACAATCTTCATCAGATAAATGCTCATTCCCCCATAGTCTCTTGTACATGAGAGGAATATCTATGATGAAAAGTCTGTACCAAGGATTAAACACTTTTGTGATAACCCCAATGTCAACATCCTTAAAGTTCTTGAGAACTTTGGAGCACACATCCAAGCAGTTCATCAAAGTTATCAGTGATTGCTCCAGTCCCCATCAGAAGTCATGGGGGCAAATAGTCATCACATCCCATTAGAAAATAGTCCAACGAACCATATACATTTGCATCGTGCTGCAGTACATTGCATGTTACGACCGAGAAATCCGGATCTTATTGTAAAATGATTTTATTAAATTAAATAATAATAAAATCTTATTCTATGTGTTATCAAGAAGGTTGTCATTATATAACCTATTGATTTTAGAATGTCGTAGTATTTGATCTACGTGGATGAATTAAAGTGTTTGAATTTCTAAGACGAAAATAAAAGTTTTTCGAGAAATTTTCCGAAAAAACACTATTCATCGGGATTTGCTCGGGATATAATTTTGAATTTCTGAGAAATACGTAATGATGGAATAACAAGGTAAGATGGATTATGTAATAAAAATCTAATTATGAAAAATGTAATATTTCGCTCGTGGACTTAAATTATAAACGATAAGGAAGTCGAAATAGTAATAAATAAGTATGATACTTAGATGTTGTACAAAGTAATGAAAAGAGTATAATACAAAGTATTATACGAGTTAGTATGAAGAATGAATTATCATATATAAATTCTATATGAATTGGAATACGAAAATAATACATAAATTATATGTACTAGATAATGTTAATGGACTTGGAAGATTGATTAACAATTATTAAAGTCCAAGTAAATTAAATGTTAAGGCCCAATTATTGGTTAATAAACAAGTTAGTGTTTGTTAATGTAAAGTCCAAGGATTTATTTAATCCAAGCCCAAGCTACAATCCATGAGTGGTATGACCCATGGGCAAACCATATTTATATGGTTAGTATGGTGACCAAGTTAATGTGGTGACCAAGACTTAGGAGTAATGGCCAAGCAAAAGATAAGTGTTGTTCTAGCCAAGTTATGAATAGTAAGGAGGTAGCTTAAGGAGGTGGGTTGATTTAATGACTAAACTACCCTAGCTTTGTAAATTCTATAAATAGAGGAAGCTTGCAAGCCATTTGTTAGTTGTTTAAATAATCCAAACATTACAAAGTGCTTAAGTGTTAGAGAGATTAAGTTACAAATAAGTTACTTCCATAAGTAAGAAGAAGAAGAAGAAGCTGCTTACCAAGACTTCAAAAGTAAGACTTCTTCTCCATTATCTTCTATCTCTGTCACGATAGGTTAATAAGAAAAGTTTGGATTAAGGAACATGAATGTTAAAAAGTAAGAAGAATGAGTAAGCAATGAACTTAAGTCACATAAGTTGGTAATAAGTTATTTAAGCTAGCATAAGTTATAAACTTATGTGAAAGTATTATGAACTTGTAATGAGTTTATTAAGAGAAATGATATGGATGTAAAAGAAATTGTATGATCATATGTATCGTGTATACATAAGTAAAGTTATATGTTAAGAACATATAAGGTATGATGATTAAGAAACTTTAATTGTCATAAGTCATGAACAATGAAATGTTAAGTACTTTATAATTTGATAAAGTTATAAACTCATGAAGAAATAAATCTAAAATCCAATAATGAATATAAGTTGTTGTAATAAGTATGTTAAGATGTTCACATGATGAATGGAATTCATTGGTAATGTGGAACAAATCATAATAATGAAGATTTGCCAGAAATTACACGATTGGACGATAATCGTCGAATTCGTGAAATTCTCGGAATAGAAGTCAAATTTTGTGTTTGAACTCGGAATCATTGTTTTCCAATGGAGACAAGTCATATTTGGCATTTAAGATTTGTAGACTCAAAAATGACCGGATTCCGACTTAGAACGAAGAAACGAACGTTGAACGTTCACGAACGTTTATCGTTTTCGTTAAAAAATGAATCAATAGGTGAATTTTTAGCAAATAAAGTCATATTGATAAAATTCTTGCATGAATACGTAGATTACGTAATTTGTGAATCGTAGGCTTTTGAACGAGCTAATTCGGACTTATAACGAAGAAGTTATGAGTCCGGGAAGTTCACAAAATTTAAAAACTGAAATTGTTTTCTGGTGCACAGAGTTGGCGCCGCGGCGCCAACCCTAGGCCAAAATGGTCACGCCGCAGTGCCTAACAGTGTCCGAGCACACTGCAAGAGTTTGCCGCAGCGTGAACCGTAGTACAATTTGTGGCGCTGCAGCGCCATGTACAGTAAGAAAATCTTCTGGAGTGTGGCGCCGCTGCGCGACCCATTAAGTAAGGACTCGCGCCGCAGCGCCAGTCTCAAAACAAAGATAGTAACAAAGTTACACAACTTAAGGATTGTAATGTAACTTTGTTTAAACTTTGTTAAACCTTAAGGATGTTGTATAAAAGTTGAAATAACTTAGTCGAATATAAATGCAAGGATAATGATAAACCAGAACGAATAATAACTGAATCTAATACACAATTAGATTGAGAAGAAGGGTAAGATATAGTCATATACATACATGATTATATGTGACCTAATGTAAGGCATTATGTGATCATGTATTGTAGAGACTTGAAATACTTAAACATAAAGTTAATTTACGGTAGCAGACGCTAAAGGCAAGTATTTTCACTCTTGTCTCAGTTCAATCTGAACAAGTTTTTGAGGTTCATGTATTCTTTCGCATGAATTAAGGTATGTTGAAGTTAAAGCCAATCCCTTGGCTAGACTTGGTAATTTATTCATCTATTATCAAATGTTGTTATCTTTTTTCAACTACTCCATATGGTTTTCAAAAGAAGACTGAAATGTTAAACAAATATTTTGTCAGTAAAACGACAGGCACGTGTGGTTGCCAAATGATTAAACGTACATACGTTTAATGGATCTAGTGTTAATCAACATAGAGTACAATAGGATGATCACCTATAAGTGCTCATAAGTAATATCGGGCTTGCGAAATTCGTTCCGGGTTGTCCTTTTTCCAAGAAAGAATGAGTACTCGAGGTCTTTGATCGGAGTTAATGTTTTACTAAATATTGTTATTATTGTAAAACATTTTGAAAGAAAAGATGAAGTGCTATTTTGAATTAATAATAGTACTTCATAACTATTATTCAGTTATTGAAGATATACGATTCGTATGTATCAAGCATATTGTTATTGAATTGTTATACTTGATGAGCTAGTTATGCTCACTCTTTCTTGAACCATATGAATGCAGCTAAGACTGAACGTCCTAAAGGATCAAAAAAGAATAAAGGAAAAGCTAAGGCAGATTGTTAAGCTGTCTTGTAATAGTATAGGTATATTGTTGTAATGTAACTGATATTATGACAAAGAACCTTTGTAATGGGTATAGAACTTGGGAAATGTAAATATTACTTTAAATATATAGAAGATATATTCGTTCTTTTAGACTTTTCAATTGAATTAATGTATGAATGTTTGTACTGTATAGCACCATCTGTCGGGTTTGAAGATACCCGGATTTGGGGGCGCTACAAGTTGGTATCAAAGGTTATAAAACTTAAGGGGGGAAATAGAATCTTAAGTCATAACCTTAAGAAGGATTAAAGAAGTAAAAGATGGAAAGTAACCCTATAAAATGCATTATATTATGTTATGTGTTTCTATTATTTTACTGACGTATACTGATCAAACTATATTGTTTATTGTAGATGTCAGGAGAAAATGATATGTATAGAGACATACATGTAGTGAGTGAGGATTCGGTTAATCGGGTAGAGATACTACCAAATCCTGTAGCCGTAGAACCAGAGGTGGTGACAATCGAGTCTGGAGATTCAGATGATTTAGACTACATGTCTATATTTGATGGCATGCTAGAGGAGGAGGTGGACGTGATGTCCTTTGATCAGGTTCCACCTATAGAGGAATTGTCTACGGGAATCGATGAAGGCATTGTTTATGTCAGTATTGGATAGGAATATCCATTACTGCCAAGAGGTTAAGGAATTGAAAGAGGAACTCCAAGCTGTCCGTGAGGACAAGACTAGCATGGAGAGAATGTGGGAAGAGGAGCACGATGATAGAATTCTAGCTAAGGACAAGGTTCGAGAGCTAAAATGTGAAGTCTTTGAGCTCAAGCAGGAGCTAAAGACTAAACAGCAGAAGTTGGAGATGATGTCCTATATACATAGGAGTTCTCATGTGGATTTCCAGCAACAGGTAGCTGGGTATCCGGTAGAAGCAGGAAAGACCCGACATACTATCAGTAGAAATGTTATTGCCGGTCTGGCCAACAAAGATTTTGAAAATGCCCTAAGGCAGATGTAACCTAGCAATAGCTAGAGTAGCTTAAATATGTAAATATTATGTATCTAGTAGTGACGTAAAACCCTCTTTTGTATAACAAAGGGTAGTTTTTTTGTAAAACCCCAATTTTTGGAAAGTAATTGCGGGATGGTAATGTAATCAGCTAAGGCTGAGTAATGTAAACAATGTAGTGTTATACTACAAGTTATGAATCAATATAAGTCATTTTATGGAATATATTGAGTAATGAGTATGAGTTATTATTTTATTACAAATAATAACAAACCAATAAGAATAAAGTAATAATGATGTGTTGTTTTCTTAACAGCAAAATGCCGCCAAGAAGGAGACAACGAAATCAAGGCACTAATGTTAACCAACCGGAGGGTGGTCCAATTAATTCAATGCAGGAGTTCGTTAATCTTTTAACGACTGCATTTAATAGAACGGGGGCTAATGTACCTGTGATTCCGGGAGTAGTACGAGCTACTACTTTTAAGGATTTTAAAAGTGTAGGCCCGCCGGAGTTCAAAGGAACTACGGACCCTATAGAAGCCCAGACTTGGGTAAAAGAAAACGAGAAAGCATTTGTAATGGCAAATGTTGAGGAGGGTCAAAAGGTTGCCTTTGCAACCTATTTGATGAAAGGAGAGGCCAACTTCTGGTGGGAGGCAAACCAGGCTAGGGCCAATGTAGGAAATCTAACGTGGGAGAGGTTTAAGGAGATTTTTTTTGAGAACTATTTTCCCATGAGTATGCAAGGGAGGATGGAAATGAGGTTTCTTGAATTGAAACAAGGGGATATGACAGTTCCCCAGTATGCCGCCAAGTTTAATGAACTGGCATGATTTACTCCACATCAAGTGGACACTGAAGTGAGAAAGGCTAGAAGGTTCGAGTAGGGCTTGAAACCCTGGTTCTATAGCCAAATTTCTGTGTTCCAAAGTACTTCCTTTGGAACCATATTAGAAAAGGCAATAATTTCCGAAGGTGAGAATGAGGCTCTCAGCCAGTACCACAAGGATAGGAAAAACAAGGGCAAGGTTGATGGAGGAATCAAGACTGAGGGAGCCAGTGGAAGTGGCAACGGTCAAAAGAGGAAGGGCTTTAACTCTGGGAATACCGGAGTAAAACAAGGGGATTCTAAGAGAAGGATGGAGGCCTGTAAAACCTGCGGGAAGACTCATTTAGGAGTCTGTCTCAAAGGAAATGCAGTATGTTATAATTGTGGACAGGAAGGGCACATTTCACCTAACTGTCCAAATCCGAAGAAAAATCACGGATGTTTTGTATGTGGATCAACTGACCACATAGCGAAGAACTGCCCGAAGAAGGGGACAGAAGGAAATAAGGGGACTTATAGCAGTAAGTTGACTATTAGTGGTCCAGCTCAGCTGGGTAAATCAATGGCCCGCACTTTTAATATGACGGTCCAAGATGTTGTGGTATCAGGGGATGTAGTTGCAGGTATTATTCCGATCAATAACATAAATGCATATGTGCTATTTGATTCGGGTGCTACTTGTTCGTTTATAGCATGTGATTTTGCTAGACGACTAGAATTATTTCCTGAAAAATTGCCTATACCTTTGAACATTAAGGTAGCAAACGAAGAGATAATTCCTGTTGAAGATATTCATAGGAGTTGTTGCGTAGATGTACGTGGTTGTAAGTTATCGGTAGATTTAATATCGATAAAGTTAGGAGAATTCGACGTAATTCTCGGAATGGATTGGTTAATTAATCATGGAGCAATTATAGATTGCCAAAAGAAATGTGTGAGCGTCAAGACGTTGAAGCAATCTCCTGTAGTATTTTACGGTAGTAAGTTGTCGGGACGTCCGTGTTGCCTTACGATGACACAAACTAGAAAATTATTAATTAAGGGTTGTGTAGGTTACATATGCCATGTTGTGGATACCCAGAGAACGGGAGTAACTATGGAATAAATACCTATATTAAATGAGTTCATGGATGTATTTCTAAGTGAGTTACCGGGGTTACCGCCGGATAGGGAGATCGAATTTGTGATAGACGTTGTGCCAGGAGTTGCACCAGTCTCAAGGGCACCATACCGTATGGCGCCTGTAGAAATGAAAGAAATAATGGTTCAGCTACAGGAAGTATTGGACAGAAAGTACATTCAACCAAGTGTTTCTCTGTGGGGGGCACCAGTGTTGTTTGTCAAGAAGAAAGAAGGATTGTTGAGACTTTGTATCGACTATCGGGAGTTGAACAAGTTAACGATAAAGAATAAATACCCATTTCCCAGGATCGGTGATCTCTTTGATCAATTGAAAGGGGCAAAGTATTTTTCTAAAATGGATTTACGGACGGGGTATCATCAGTTGAAGGTTAGGAAGGAAGATGTACCAAAGACGGCATTCAGGACTCGTTATGGTTATTACGAGTTTCTGGTGATGTTATTTGGGTTGACGAATGCACCAGCTGCATTTATGGATATGATGAACAGAGTGTTCAAACCATATTTGGACAAGTTCGTCGTTGTGTTTATCGATGATATTCTAGTCTATTCTAAGACGCCAGAAGATCATGTTGAACACTTAAGATTAGTGTTGGAGACACTAAGGAAAGAGAAGTTATATGTGAAATTCACCAAATGTGAATTTTGGCTGGAAAAGGTGCAGTTTTTAGGTCATGTCATTGACCAAGAGGGGATTTCAGTTGATCTAGCGAAGGTGGAAGCAGTGATGAATTGGGAACAGACAAAAATGCCGACTAAGGTGCGGAGTTTCATAGGGTTAGCAGAGTACTATCAAAGATAGCTACCCCGTTAACTAATTTAACAAGGAAGACGGTGTAATACGTATGGACGGATAAATGGGAAGACAGTTTTTAAGAACTAAAGAAAAGATTAAGTGAAGCGCCTGTTTTGACATTTCCAGATGACACGGGAAATTTTGTAGTGTATAGTGATACTTTGCATAGGGGACTTGGTTGTGTGCTTATGCAACATGGAAACGTCATTACGTATGCGTCACGGCAGTTCAAGGATTATGAGAAAGTTTATCCTACTCATGATCTGGAACTGGCCGCAGTAGTGTTTGCCCTAAAGATATGGAGACATTATCTTTATAGGGAAAAATGTGAGATATATACGGACCATAAGAGTCTAAAGTATATCTTCACTCAGAAGAAGTTGAATATGAGGCAGAGAAGATGGCTAGAGTTGATAAAGGATTATGATTGTAAAATTCTGTATCACCCTGGAAAAGCTAATGTAGTTGTCGACGCCTTAAGTCGGAAGGGTCGGGAAAAGTTGTCTATGTTAATGGCTCAAGATGAGTTAATAACAGAGATGGCTAGTATGGAAATAGAAGTAAAGATGCCGAGTGATTCGAAGCAGATACTCTTTGAGACGGAGATGCAATCTACCATCGTAGAAAGGGTCAAGGAGGTACAACTCAAGACAGACGAGTGTAACCAAATGAAGAAGCGGTTATCTGAGAAGGAAGATACTAAGTATAGTCTTGATAATTAGGGATTATTAAGATTTGAAGGAAGAATTTGGGTTCCGAATGAGACGGAATTAAAGGAGCAAGTGTTACAAGAAGCTCATAGTTCGAGGTACTCGATACATCCTGGTAGCACTAAGATGTATCAAGACCTTCGGCAGAGTTTTTGGTGGCCAAACATGAAGAGAGAAATAGCAGAGTATGTGAGTAGGTGCTTGACTTGTCGAAAAGTTAAGGCCAAACATCAACTACCCAGTGGCTTATTACAGTCATTGGAGATTCCAGAATGGAAGTGGGAGCATATTACGATGGATTTCATGGTGGGACTTCCGACGACAAATAAAGGGTACAATGTAATTTGGGTAATAGTGGACCGGTTGACGAAGTTGGCTCACTTTTTGCCAATCAGGGTCAAGTATAACTTAAACCAATTAGCTAAACTTTATGTTAAAGAAATCATTTCCAAACATGGAGTACCAGTATCGATTGTGTCTGATCGTGATCCACGATTCACATCGAACTTTTGAAGGAGTTTGCAAGAACAATTGGGAACACAGCTGAAGTTAAGCACAACGTATCATCCTCAGACTGATGGGCAGAGCGAGAGAACAATTCAGACGTCAGAAGACATGTTGAGGTCTTGCGTCATGGATTTCAAGGGTAGTTGGGATGATCATCTACCGCTAGTAGAATTTGCGTATAACAACAGTTTTCATGCAAGCATAGGTATGCCGCCTTATGAAGCTCTGTATGGAAGAAAGTGTAGGGCACCGTTATGTTGGGATGAGGTGGGAGAACGCCGTATGCTAGGACCAGAATTGGTACAGCAGACAGCGGATGTGGTAAAGTTAATTCGAATGCGTCTCGTCACAGCTCAGGACAGACAGAAGAAGTATGCAGACTCACATAGACTAAGTCGAGAGTTTGAGGTGGGCTCGTATGTGTTTCTAAAGGTATCTCCTTGGAAAAGAAAGATGCATTTTGGGAAAGAAAGGAAAGTTAAGTCCAAGGTTTATAGGACCTTTTGAAGTATTAAAACGGGTGGGAGAGGTAGCTTATATGATAGCATTACCTCCAGACCTAGAACATATACATAACGTGTTTCACGTATCGATATTACGTCCATATAAGCCGTACTATAAGCATGTAATCGAGTATGAGCCGATTCATATCAAGAAGGACTTAACATATGAGGAATCGCCGATACAAATCATTGATAGAAAGGAACAAGTTCTGAGGAACAAGGTAATACCATCAGTAAAGGTATTATGGAAGAACCACGATGCCGAGGAAGTAACGTGGGGACCTAGAAGAACAGATGAAGAAAAATTTTCCCCATCTATTTGGTTAGAGTAAGACGAGATTCTTAGGACATAATCTTTATAGGGGGGGAAGAATGTAACGACCGAGAAATTCGGATCTTATTGTAAAATAATTTTATAAAATTAAATAATAATAAAATCTTATTCTATGTGTTATCAAGAAGGTTGTCGTTATATAACCTATTGATGTTAGAATGTCGTAGTATTTGAGCTACGTGGATGAATTAAAGTGTTTGAATTTCCAAGACGAAAATAAAAATTTTCCGAGAAATTTTACGAAAAAATACTATTCATCGGGATTTGCTCGGGATATAATTTTGAATTTCCGAGAAATACGTAATGATGGAATAACAAGTTAAGATGGATTATGTAATAAAAATCTAATTATGGAAAATGTAATATTTCCCTCGTGGACTTAAATTATAAACGATAAGCAAGTCGAAATAGTAATAAATAAGTATGATACTTAGATGTTGTACAAAGTAATGAAAAGAGTATAATACAAAGTATTATACGAGTTAGTATGAAGAATGAATTATCATATATAAATTCTATATGAATTGGAATACGAAAATAATACATAAATTATATGTACTAGATAATGTTAATGGACTTGGAAGATTGATTAACAATTATTAAAGTCCAAGTAAATTAAATGTTAAGGCCCAATTATTGGTTAATAAACAAGTTAGTGTTTGTTAATGTAAAGTCCAAGAATTTATTTAATCCAAGCCCAAGCTAGAATCCATGAGTGGTATGACCCATAGGGCAAACCATATTTATATGGTTAGTATGGTGACCAAGACTTAGGAGTAATGGCCAAGCAAAAGATAAGTGTAAATTCTATAAATAGAGGAAGCTTGCAAGCCATTTGTTAGTTATTCAAATAATCCAAACATTACAAAGTGCATAAGTGTTAGAGAGATTAAATTACAAATAAGTTACTTCCATAAGTAAGAAGAAGAAGAAGAAGAAGCTACTTACCAAGACTTCAAAAGTAAGACTTCTTCTCCATTATCTTCTATCTCTGTCATGATAGGTTAATAAGGAAAGTTTGGATTAAGGAACATGAATGTTAAAAAGAAGAATGAGTAAGCAATGAACTTAAGTCACATAAGTTGGTAATAAGTCATTTAAGCTAGCATAAGTTATAAACTTATGTGAAAGTATTATGAACTTGTAATGAGTTTATTAAGAGAAATGATATGGATGCAAAAAAAATTGTATGATCATATGTATCATGTATACATAAGTAAAGTTATATGTTAAGAACATATAAGGTATGATGATTAAGAAACTTTAATTGTCATAAGTCATGAACAATGAAATCTTAAGTAGTTTATAATTTGATAAAGTTATAAACTCATGAAGAAATAATTCTAAAATCCAACAAGGAATATAAGTTGTTGTAATAAGTATGTTATGATGTTCACATGATGAATGGAATTCATTGGTAATGTGGAACAAATCATAAGAATGAAGATTTGCCGGAAATTGCACGATTGGACGATAATCGTCGAATTCGTGAAATTCTCAAAATAGAAGTCAAATTTTGTGTTTGAATTCGGAACCATTGTTTTCCAATGGAGACAAGTCATATTTGGCATTTAAGAGTTGTGGACTCGAAAATGACCGGATTCCGACTTAGAACGAAGAAACGAACGTTGAACGTTCACGAACGTTTATCATTTTCGTTAAAAAATGAATCAATAGGTGAATTTTTAGCAAACAAAGTCATATAGATAAAATTCTTACATGAATGCGTAGATTACGTAATTTGTGAATCGTAGGCTTTTGAACGAGCTAATTCGGACTTATAACGAAGAAGTTATGCGTCCGGGAAGTTCACAAAATTTAAAAACTGAAATTATTTTCTGGTGCACAGAGTTGGCGCCGCGGCGCCAACCCTAGGCCAAAATGGTCACGCCGCAGTGCCTAACAGTGTCCCAGCACACTGCAAGAGTTCGCCGCAGTGCGAACCGTAGTATAATTTGTGGCGTCGCAGTGCCATGTACAGTAAGAAAATCTTATGGAGTGTGGCGCCGCAGCGCGGCCCATTAAGTAAGGACTCGTGCCACAGCGCCAGTCTCAGAACAAAGATAGTAATGAATCTTTCTAAGTACACAGAAAGGAAAGCTAATTGTTTTGAAAGTAAACACAACTTAAGGATTGTAATGTAACTTTGTTTAAACTTTGTTAAACCTTAAGGATGTTGTATAAAAGTTGAAATAACTTAGTCGAATATAAATACAAGGATAATGATAAACCGGAACAAATAATAACTGAATCCAATACACAATTAGATTGAGAAGAAGGGTAAGATATAGTCATATACATCCATGATTATATGTGACCTAATATAAGGCATTATGTGATCATGTATTGTAGAGACTTGAAAGACTTAAACATAAAGTTAATTTACGGTAGCAGACGCTAAAGGCAAGTATTCTCACTCTTGTCTCAGTTCAATCTGAACAAGTTTTTGAGGTTCATGTATTCTTTCGCATGAATTAAGGTATGTTGACATTAAAGCCAATCCCTTGGCTAGACTTGGTAATTTATTAATCTATTATCAAATGTTGTTGTCTTTTGTCAACTACTCCATATGGCTTTCAAAAGAAGACTGAAATGTTAAACAAATGTTTTGTCGATAAAACGACAGGCACGTGAGGTTGCCAAATGATTAAACGTACATACGTTTAATGGATGTAGTGTTGATCAACATAGAGTACAATAGGTTAATCACCTAGAAGTGCTCGTAAGTAATATCTGGCTTACGGAATTCGTTCCGGGTTGTCCTTTTTCCAAGAAAGAATGAATACTCGAGGTCTTTGACCAGAGTGAATGTTTTACTAAATATTGTTATTATTGTAAAACATTTTGAAAGAAAAGATGAAGTGTTATTTTGGATTAATAATAGTACTTCATAACTATTGTTCAGTTATTAAAGATATATGATTCGTATGTATCAAGCATGTTGTTATTGAATTATTATACTTGCTGAGCTAGTTATGCTCACTCTTGCTTGAACCATATGAATGCAGCTAAGACTGAACGTCCTGAAGGATCGAAAAAGAATAAAGGAAAAGCTAAGGCAGATTATTAATCTGTCTTGTAATAGTATAGGTATATTGTTGTAATGTAACTGATATTATGACAAAGAACCTTTGTAATGGGTATAGAACCTAGGAAATATAAATATTACTTTAAATATATAGAAGATATATTCGTTCTTTTAGACTTTTCAATTGAATGAATGTATGAATGTTTGTACAGTATAGCACCATCTGTCAGGTTTGAAGATACCCGAATTTGGGGGCGCTAGATTGCATCATGAATATCTTATCATGTTTTAAGTGGCTAGTGTTTTTTATCCTATCCATGCCATTACACTGCATAAATATGATAAAGAGGGGCATCTATAGACACTCGAAATTTTTGAATTCCTATTACTAAACTTGCAAGAGAGCAAAGTCGTCTTCCAGAGATAACCTTGGAAGTCAATGCAGAACCATCCCAGAGATAACCCCAATATACTCAGTTTACCATCTTGGAGATAACCCTGAGATATTCAGTTCCAGTCCCGGAGATAACCCTAGGAGTTTCAGTTTCAACCTCGAATACAACCCCAAGGAATGCAGTTCCAGTTTCAGAGATAACCCCAGAATCCTCAGTTCTATCTCGGAGACAACCCCGAGATCTTCAGTTATAATCCCAGAGATAACCTTGGGGAGATACATGTTAAATTTTAGAGACAACCCTGAGGCATGCAATTGCAGTTCCAAAGATAACCCCAGAAATGCTTGTTTCAAACCCCTGCGATCAGCTTCAACACTCGCTGATAGCCCCGAGGCACTTAGTTTCAAACCCAGAGATAACCCTGGGAGGACAGACACACCTTAAAGACAACCCTGAGGATATTCAGCACTTGCAACAGCCCAATCTCAGAGATAACCCTGAGCAATGACTTCTAAATCAGCTCAAACCGGAGATAACCCCGATGAGGGGCAAAATCATCATTTTGCCACCTCGATCCCACATGGCGTCTCAACAACATTTCAACATACATTACACACAAGAATTTTCTACAAGAACCAAATAGATCTGATCCCGAGTGACTACTATACAGGACAGCACACCGGAGATAATTTGAAGATATAAAGACTCAGGGCATGGTCCCATCTTCCTGACTTCGTACAAACTCTAATCCCATGTCATTGTGTAGGTCTCGAAAATAGCATGCCAAAAAAGGTCTTACACACCTCGATCGGATGCCCAGATTGAAGTTCTAAAAGTTTGAGCAAACATCACGTTGCACGCTTGCACGTACTTTGAGACGGCAGGTCTCGCAGAGTACATTTGCGGCTTCCGCAGGTACACCTGTGGCTCCCCCCTCTATAAATAGAGGGCTTGGGGTGGCCATTTTGCATAAAAAAACGGCGAGGAAGCCCTGTCCAATTTCCTCTGTACACACTATAAATTGAGTGTTTTCTCATTTCAAACACCTGTGAGCTTATATTTAGCTACTTTTTACCGATGGGAACCGAGTGTTCATCCATTTAAAGCTATTGAAGTCTTCTTTGGCAGTCCACTGTAAGCTTTCTTGCTTTATTTAAAGCCTTTTCTTCACCTATTGCACACACTATTATTCACGTTGAGAGTCGCGTGTGTGTGTATGCCCAGACCGTTGGTCCGTGGTTTATTGCTTTTATATATATATATATTATATAATACTTTACTTATATATATATATATAATATATATATATATATATATATATTATCGAGTTATCTCGATTGAGCCTGAATATAATATTCGGAGCGTTTATTACTTTTATTTATATATATAAATACTTATATATATATTGTTATCATCAAATTCTGTTTGATTGAGCCTGAATTTACATTCGGTTAATTTGCCACTTTTATATATATATATATATATATATATATATATATATATATATATATATATATATATATATATATATATATATACATTTCGTCCCGCCTGGAGTTTACTTAGTGGCGGTTGATCGCTTTTACTGCTTTATTTACACTTCTGTCAGGCCTGAATTTTACTTCGTGGCCTTTTACAACTTTATTTATATTTTGTCCCGCCTGGAGTTTACTTCGAAGTGGTTGATCGTTCATATATATATATATAATATATATATATATATATATATATATATAACTGTTTACTTTACATACGAATTGCTACATTATGTGAGCCTGAGAATCATGTGATCACAGATTCAGTCTACTGAATCTAGATTTGGATCCCATGATGGATATTTTCAGTTGTACATGGCTTGTAAATTATTCACGGTGTTTGAATGTCCTTAGATGGTTGTCATGCCCACAAGGAATTCGACACTGCTTTTTATCTTATTTTCTCAAAGATGCTTCGCATCTCGAAAATAAAAGAAATCAAGTCGAATATATAATAAAATAGAAGTATCAAAAGCCTCAATTACTATTTAGCATAAGGGTTTGCAAAAACCTCTTTTACAAAATATCACTGCTATATCTTGTTAAAATTAAACTTTTATACAAAATTCAAACCCTTTGTATATAGGTGCAAATGAGGCATAACACTACTTCCAAATAATTACACATTGATCTACACACACACACATTTAGATAATGGTTTAAATTAAAAAGTGGCGGTCACCGTGGTAACACAGATGTCGGGGGGTGCCTAACACCTTCCCTCTGCATAATTAAGCCCCCGGACCCTAGCGAATCTCGGTTTCACAGACCAGTTAAATAGTGTCAAATCACTAGGTCAATGTGCAAACCTGGTTGAGTTGGTACAACCATTTAAAAATACCAACTGGCGACTCTTACAGTCCAATCGTCAACATATACATGTTGAACCTTTTCACAACTTGTGTTTTCAAACAAATCTCACCATACATGAGAACACCAAAAGATAAGAACAGAAAAGGGACAAATAAAAATCCCGACGTCAATAAATGTTAATTCTAGGAGAAGTTCATAGTCCTTAGTTACTACTCAGTATTCATTACTTTGAAATCTTGAATTGATTAATCGTTGAATATTATTAATATCTTCTATCCTTAGCAACTATTGTTGAGAATCATTGATACTTCTTGCTATTTTTGAGCTATCATTATTATTGTGCCCTTGAGAAATATAAAACTACATTGAACACCCTTATTGATATATTACTTACTGGGAAAAATTGCTGCTCATCCTTGCTTTCCTTAAAAACTTTCAGTTAAGGCAGAATGTGGTGAACCCTCTAGCAAGGACAAAGGTAAAGAGAAGGCTTTGGTGTAACGACCCCAAAATCCATACAATTTAAATCTCGACTTCGATCGTTAACCATACATTCAACCACTAATTTTGCATCATTATTCGATATTAAAAATCACTAAAATTGCGGAATATTTAAAACTTTTGTACATTTCCTTCTTTATTGCCCTAAATCGTAACCTTTACATTACATCTCTTCGATTCAAACATATATCATGAATCGTTACAACAAAATGGCTATACAAAGTCTTACATCCTAAATAGATATCCATATACACTAAATATCTCAACTTATAACTCAGCAATATGTTACATTCAAAATCTTAAACACATTTCCCATAAAACATAAGTAATCTTCGTGAATATAGATCTCTATATCTCAATTAGCACATATCCTTACCTTAAAATCTTGACCTACAAAAGTGGTTATTTCCAAGAATGAGCTCGACAGCCCAGCAAAATCTAACAGCTTTCATGCATCACATAGCACATAATAACATGCTCGATATACATCTCATAATAATTAAAGTAACACGGCATACATGCTTTTAATTCACATAGCAAATATAAAGATTGAGTTCCTTACTCAATCATCATTATTTAGCCAAAACAATGCAGTCATAAATTGACTTTAACATTCATGATTTCATCATGTAAAACGTATCATGAAATTTATAACAATTTATCAAGTCCACGTAGAAAATAGGAACCGAAAGACTTGCCTTGATCGTTGTTTACCAATAACAATTTAACAGCTTACAGTTATCTGCACTTCACGTGCCCTACACAATTATATAATCATTCACATTAACTATTAGTCACATAATAACACATAATAATTGTAATGTAAACTCTACTCTACGTCTCATAGCCCTTCCTATCATAAATACACAATGTTCAACTTAATTGTGTTAACTTTCAACTTATATCTCACTATATTTCATATTCGCAGTTCATTCAAGTGCTTAAGTCTTACTAGGACTACTTATTGGTTTTATATTAAATCCATTACATATCTTATAATATTCATTTAAATTGAATGAAAACACTTATTAAGTTCATTAACACTTGGCACGGTGTTTCGACATTCATTCGTCACACGCCCGATTTGCCTCTCTTGTGTATGCTTACTATGCTTCTATAACTTATCTAATACATTATTTATTAATGTTAAGCATCATTATATTTACTAATATTCATGTTTTATAACTTATGACATCATCTTTTATGGTCAGGAGCACTACACATGCATATGTGCATGCCCGACGCCCCTCCGATTGCCTCCGAAAACACAATAGTCCTAAAGATGACCATTTTGACCCTTCCTAATGACCTCAAATTGAAAAACTTAAAGAACGAAAGTTGTAGGTCTACTCGTCCTCGTTCCGGATTAATATCATAATCAATTAATACTCAAAATATAATTGACTTCAAGTGAAGGTTATGAAATGAAACCTAGAATTTGGGGAAAGTAATGAATGTAGTAGGAAATATAAAACCTATATTTTGATAAAATGATGAAAGATTACTCTGAGTTATTTGTTTAATTTGTGTCTTCGATTCTGGGGACAGAATCTTTGTAAGTAGGGAAGATTGTAATAAATGAGTGGTTTGAGTTGTGATTCTGAGGACAAAATCGTTGTAAGGAGGAAATGATGTAACAATCCAGATTTTTAATTAAAATATTTAAAT
Source organism: Panax notoginseng (assembly GCA_016801055.1). Taxonomy (NCBI): domain Eukaryota; kingdom Viridiplantae; phylum Streptophyta; class Magnoliopsida; order Apiales; family Araliaceae; genus Panax; species Panax notoginseng. The sequence continues at coordinate 82,943,001 of CM029015.1, read as the reverse complement.
ATTTACTGAATTATATAAATATTTAATGGATGTGTTTATCGTTGAATAAATATTTGTTTAATGGATTTGATTTGATTTAGTAATTATTTATTTAATAAATAATTAATGAGTTAAGGAAAGTAATTATTTTGAAATAGTAATCTAATTTAATTTAATAATTAAGTTAATAATTAAATAAATTATTATATTATGCAATGAATTATTATTAGAAGTAATTAAATTAAGTATGAAAACTTAATTAATTAGAAGTGTGAGAAATAACTTTATTGTAAGTGGTTATTAAAATAAATTAAAGTAGTTTTAATTTATTTTGCCAAACAAGGCTTAAATATATTAAGTCTTTAATTTTAAAGCGTTTTGCCAAACAAAGCCCTATGGCTTTTGGATTTCTTTTGAATTTTAAATTATTAATAAAATAAATAAAATAATCAATAGCCTATACGTTTATTTGGTAACTGATATATTAAGTGTGCGTATTATTATAGCTTATCAGTTTAGCTTTGGTTATCAATTGAGTTTTTGGGTTTACGTTGAGTCTAAGAAAAAGAGTTTTCTGCTAAAAGAAAGTTTCATAGATTTTGAGTGAGAGTCTCAGAGAGAGAAGTAAGAGAAAGACAAGTCTCGGAATTCTTCAAGCTTTTCTAAGGGTTAACAAGAATTTCTAAACAACAAAAGGTATGTTTTAAAACATTAATATATATATATATATATATATATATATATATATATATGTTTTTACATCTCTGTGTTCTTCAAGTTCATTCACTGTGCACAAGGTTTTTATAAAGATTGTCTGTAAACTATGTTTTATAATTGGTTATGATATTACATGTATCTGTAATTGAAATGATTATAACTGACATATATATATATATATATATATATATATATATAGATGTTGTATGCTAAAATACGTTCAAAGAGAAACGAAATTGGTTTTACAGTGGACATATGAGGATGAACATGGACGTATGTTTTGTATGATAACAAAATTAGTATATGATTGTATGCTAATTATGAAATTGAACGTTGAGTATATTGATTTGTTATGAAATTCAGAGAATCGTAATCTCAAGGAATCAAATTAGTTTATAAATTTTGGTTACCATGTTCACTGTGTAAACAAACATCGATTATGGAGTTTTGGTTTTTAAAACAGTGCGTACAATGATTTAAGTTTTCTAAAATTATTGTTTAGTGGTTTAAACTAGTATATGCATGTTGAGTAGTGTGTATATGTGTAATTTATATAAGTTAGCATGTTAATTAGATGTTAGCAGTAGTAATTAGTCCAGAATTTAGTTATTCTGTTCTTCGTGGTTGGGTTCTGCAAGTTTCGGCGCCCCAGCGCCAAAAATAGCTCCCAACGCCAGAAATTCACGCCGCAGTGCTAAAATTCGCGCCCCAACGCCAATCTTACAATGCAGCGCCACTGTATGACTTAGTTCTCGCGCCCCAGCGCCGGAACAGAAGTCTGGGTTGGACAATTTTGACCTCTTGTTATAAAATGGCCATAACTTTCTCATACGAACTCTGATTGAGGTAATTCAAGATGATCCAGAACGAGGACTAGTAGACCTACAATTTTCATGCTTTAAGTTTTTCAATTTAAGGTCTGTAACAGTAGTTGAAATGGTCATCTTTAGGATTGTTGTGTTTTGGGGGGCAATCGGAGGGCGTCAGGCGTGAACATATGCATGTGTAGTGCTTCTGACGATAAAAGATGATATTCTAAGTTATAAAACATGAATATTAGTAATTATAATGATACTTAATATTAATACATGATGTATTAGATAAGTTATAGAAGCATGGTAAGCATACACAAGAGAGACAAATCGAGCGTGTGATGAATTAACGTCGAAACGCCGTGCCAAGTGTTAATGAACTTAAAAAGTATTTTCATTCAACTGAAATGAATATTATAAGATATGAAATGGATTTAATATAAAACCAAAAAGTAGTCCTAGCCAGACTTAAGCACTTGAATGAACTGCGAATATGAAATATAGTGAGATATAAGTTGAAAGTTAACACAATTAAGTTGAACATTGTGTATTTATGAAAGGAAGGGTTATGAGACGTAGAGTAGAGTTTACATTACAATTACTATGTACTGTTATGTGACTAATAGTTGATATGTATGACTATATAATTGTGTAGGGCACGTGAAGTGCAGATAACTGTAAGCTGTTAAATTATTATTGGTAAACAACAATCAAGGCAAGTCTTTCGGTTCCTATTTTCTACGTGGACTTGATGAACTATTATAAATTGCATAATATGTTATACATGTTAAAATCATGAATGTTAAAGTCAATTTATGACTGCATTGTTTTGGCTAAATAATGATGATTGAGTAAGGAACTCAATCTTTATATTTGCTATGTGAATTAAAAGCATGTATGCCATGTTACTTTAATTATTATGAGATGTATATCGAGCATGTTATTATATGCTATGTGATGCATTAAAACTGTTATATTTTGTTGGGCTGTCGAGCTCATTCTTACAAATAACCACTTTTGCAGGTCAACATTTTAAGGTAAGGATATGTGCTAAGTGAGTTATAGAGACCTATATTCGCGAATATTATTTATGTTTTATGGGAAATGTATTTAATATTTTGAATGTAACATGTTGTTGAATTGTAAGTTGAGTTATCCAATGTATATGGATATTTAGTTATGATGTAAGACTTTGTATAGTCATTTTGTTGTAATGATTCATGATATAAGTTTGAATCGAAGAGATGTAATGTAAAGGTTGCGATTTAGGGCAATAAAGAAGGAAATGTATATAAGTTTTAAATATTCCACAATTTTAGTGATTTTAATATCGAATAATGATGTAAAATTAGAGGTTGAATGTATGGTTAACGACCGAAGTCGAGATTTAAATTGTATGGATTTTGGGGTCGTTCCAGTTGGAGTATTTAGTTTCATAGTACTAGGAATGTACTATTATTCTGTTGTAGAAGAACTTATTTACATTAAGCTATGTTTAAATTAAGTTATACTGTATTAGTAACGGTTGCGAGACTTTGGGACAAGAATAATTATATTATAATAATGTAATTTATTCTATTATTCTGTTGTGTGAGATTTTGATTTGTTATTAGAGTTAAAATGTGACAACCAAATTTGAGACAAGTGTGGTTTGAATTTAGGGGCATTACAAACATCCAAAATAAGAATCTGTGTAAAACAAACATACTTTTTATTCATATTTCACAATAGTACACAACATAACCAATTAGTGGTTTTACATATCATACTACTAGCTACAATACAAATAACAAATGCTCTTTTATTTATACTAATATAGAGCACTTAGATTTCTATACTATACACTAGAAATCATTAACTTCATCAAATGAATCCTGGATCATGTGGCATACCACAGATCGATCTATCAGATAAGAAGTTTTCTTCCCCTCCACTGGATATCGAACCACTCGACGCTGCAAATCATTAAATATATCCCGAGTTCCTAGAGCAGATTTGGTTAACCTCAACTGTATTTCCCTCCTACCACTCTATGTGTGATGTAGTAGTACTTTTAGTTAATTTGTGGTTCCCCTTTCATGCTCCAACATACCCTCAACCAAATGTGCCCTAAACTTCTTTTATTCATTATCATGCTCAAATTTCTATACTACTAATGCCATTGCTAACTCATGGTCTTCAATCCTCATCAATTGTCCTGCTACTGAATCCTCCTCTTCGTCAGCATCAAACAATTGTTAATAATGAATTAGTTCTTCCTCCTTTGCATCACTATCTTCAAATGACTTAATTCTTGGCGGATTATTTACTATCAGCATTTCATTAGCATCATAGTTGCCCATCCTATAAAAAGAACTTCGTTATTACTTATATTACAAAATTTTACACAGAACATAACGTTTTTAATGTTTAAGTTAATATTTTTACGGACTCGAAGACTATATACTAAGATACCTCTTCCTTATATCTATAGCCTAACGCTCTAATACCAAACTTATGACGTCCCCAAATCTATACTCCCACGGTATCTGATCTGGTGTTCATAACTAATCAATTAATATAACACATCCAAATTAATACACCCATGGTATCTGATTTGGTGCTCATATCTAATCGAACTACTATACATATATGACAAGATATAATTTCCATCGATCCAAGGTTCACAGTATCCCATAACAGATAATAATTCTCCATAGAACTATCACTATGTTTGGATACCCTCACATGGATGAATAGACTGTCTCTACGAATAGAATCTATCTATCCAAAATTTAGAGTATTAGTAATAACATGAACAATCCACATTACCAATACCTTCACTCAGATGTATAGTCTATATCTTGTGGATTACTTAATTGTATCGATAATACCTATCTATCAGAAATCCAAAATATTGGTAACAACATGAACAGTCCATATTGCCAATAGCCTTACTCAGATGTATAGTTCCCAAGGATCTCAAAATAAATCAAAAGTTCAAATTACATCTATTTATGTAAATGAAACACGGTTGTGGAAATAAAGGATGATATAAGACCTGGCAAACTGGCGGGCCGGGCGGGCGCGGGCCGGGCCGACGGCTGGTCGGGCCGAAAAGGCCCGGGTTTTGGTGGGCCAGATTTGTTAGGCCCGTGGTCAAGGTTGGGCGGGCCTGGCCGGCCCGCGGGCTTTTTCCTATTTTTTTTACAAAATCTTGATATACCAAAAATAGTAATAATAATAAATATTAAAAATAATAAAATAATTTATAATAAACAATAATTCTAATTACTTAAATTAACTACATATCTCAATCAATTAAAATTTTAATAGTATTATAATTTTAGATATTATTCTAAAGGCATGATTTGGGATAATGATTGATTTACTTTCCAAATAAATAGGAGGAATGCATAAATAAGGGATAATGATTGATTTATTTTCCAAATGTACTACAATAAGTAGGGGGGTTGCATAATTAAGGGATAAAATTATCTATATTATTGTGTACAGATTTTGGACTTGCAATCTAAAAAATTAGTGGTTGATTCGAATTATATATAGCTATTAATTCAAAGTATATAATCAAATTTGATTCTTTAAAATTAATATAATTTATTTTACTTTTAAAAATAATAAATATTGTAATTAATACTAATATATAGATAATTTTAAATTTGTATAATTATATTATCTTACTTAAACTAATAATTGTTATTTGTTAGTTTAATAGTTTTATACTTTGAAATTATTAACTACATATCTCAATCAATTAAAATTTTAATAGTATTATAAATTAGTATTATTAATTAATTATCTACGTTAACTACATATCTTAATTATAATTTTTAATTATAGTTAAAATATATTGAAGATTGCATTAAAAATAAATAGTTGTTGTAGCTTAGTTGGTTTGAACTCTTATTTATTTACTTACAAGTCTTGTGTTCAAGCCTCACAACCCACAAGTAGTAACATTTTATTTAAAAAAATAAATAAATAAATAAATTCACGGGCCACTTGGGCGGGCCGGACCTCCACGGGCCGGGCCAAAAACGGGTCAGACCAAAAAGGCCCGGGTTTTGGCGGGCTAAAAACCTACGGCCCAAAGCCCAGTTTTTGGCGGGCGGGCCGGCCCGGCCCGCGGGCTTGGGCCATCTTTGCCAGGTCTAGATGATATTATATCATATATATATATATATATATATATATATATATATATATATATATATATATATATATATATATATAAAGGTTTGATTACATGATTCTTTATAAAGAATTTCTTATTACAAAAATTTTAAATTAAGCTAGACAATAATTTAAACTAGTAAGCGGGGTCGCTTCCCATTGTTTGTTCTAGATGTGCCAGGGTTACCAACTAACACTGCAATGGAAATAATTTGCAAGAATGTGCTATGACATGCTCAACATGTTTTATATTTATAACACAATATATGCTTTGAAGAAGTATAATAGTTCAAAACTTTTCTCAACTGAGTGTTGTTTACCATTTATGGATTATTTTTTTCAACCAGTTTTGGAATTTTTTTTATTTCTATAAGTCACAAAGACTTAGAATTCTTGTTCAGATGTGAGACATGGGATCAACCTATTCAACATCCTAGGAGTATGCATCTCATCCTAATCGTGTCTAACTTGCACTAAGTGTCATTTATACAAGCACATAATTTTCCCTTATGGGATATACAACTCAGTATAGGATGTCTTACCAAAGCAATTTGGTTTGACACAATAGTTTATGCTTGATAATCAATAACAACATACGAAAAAGTATTTTATTTCTTAGTTATACTGATGCTATATCGATAAATTTACAATAATTGGCAATCAAGTTTGGTTTGGTATATAATATATCAAAATCAAATTAAGATAGGAATCTTGTTCAACGAATAATTAGGGTTCTTGCTTAAGTAATAAATTAAGGTTAGGGTATAGGAAACTTGCCCAATAAAAGATTAAGGTTAGAGAACTTGCCTGAGCGAAGATTGACTGAACAATGCTACTCGATTCGTTTATAAACACCTAAGATGTTCATTCATATATGTCTAACACATTAGTATTGATAACAATACTCAAATACACAAACTATTCACGTTCGGGTTAAGTTTGATACAATTTCGATGTCTTAACACTTTACCGGTTAATTAATAAACTACTAACACGGTTAAACTTATTTTATAAGCTTTATTATATTCTTATATACTTTGTATACCTTTTATAATAATTTCCGGAAGCTTATAATAATTTTTAGATATTTATTTATCCGTTAAATAAATTTTAAATCATTTATTTCTATGTCTAAATAATTAATATTTACTTAGAATATTATTGAAATCTTTTTTATTATTTTTAAATAATTTATAACCATTTAATAAGATTTTTAAATCATTAATATCATTTTTAAATAATTATTTATTATTTATAAATGATTATGCTAATTAAATTATTAATAACTTAATTATTAATAATATTTAAATAAATAAAATATTTATTGAATTTATGTGAAAATATTAAAAGTTATTTATTATAACTTAAAATAAGTTTAAAACTTTTTTTATAATTATTTACATTTATTTATTAATTATTTCTAATATTATTAATTTATTTATTAAATTTATATTTACTTTTTGTTGCTATATATTTACTGTCTGTCGCTAAAGGCCTATAGCAACAGAAAGTGTTGCTATACATGTTTTTCATTTTTGGGGACAGTTTGATCAAGGCTTAGAGGTCACTTTGACCTTAGTCTAATTCTTTACTGTTGATGATTTTAGGTTTGTAGGTGTATATGTGTTGTAGTACTCATGTAGTAGTACAATAACATACTAAAATTGGGCTTAAACATTCATATAACAAGAAGCTATAGAGGCTCAAAGTCACTGTTAGAGTTATTCTTGGGTTTCTGGGTAACCCAAAACAGTGGTCATGGTCGGTCAACGATTTTGTGGCCTTTATATCTTTCAATTCGTGTGATAGATGAGTGTTTTGATTGTTATAATATGTAGTGTATATATCAAGGTACATATATGATACACTGGTTTGGACTGAGTAAGACCCTAAGGTTTAGATTTATGTTGGTTAAAGTGCAGCCAGAGGCTGTTCTTGGTGTTCATCAGTTTTCTGGGTTTTCCAGAAAATGCAGTCATGCTTGGTCAACGATATTTGACCATTAATTCTAGTAATCCTATGAATTAAATAGGAGTTTGAGTGTCATAGATAAGTAGTATGTATGACATGGTATCATTTCATAACCCTTAGACATCCTAACAACAAACAGAAAGTAATTTAATGGTTGGTCAAAGTAACAGGCTCAACCTGTTCTTGAGATTTCTGGGTAACCCAGAAATTAAAACTTCGTGGTCGGTCAACGACTTTTGACAACTTATAGCTTGCAATATATGAATCTAATAGACCTGTTTTCTTTTCCAGATTAATGACCTCATGTAATACTACAACTAGCATACAATTAACAGACCTAGCTATTAACATACATGGATCTACAGGCTCTGACATTCGACTGTCAGACCTGTTTTTCCAGAATTTCCAGTTTGCTTAAAATATCATTTTGATGCATCTAGATGTTATGAAAACAACTTAGCATACATACTAACATGTTATTACACATATCTGACAACTAAACTATAAATTAAACATAGCATCAATGATCTAGGTTAAAATTAGTGTTTGCACATTTTCTTGAGTGATTTTGATTTTTAGCTTTTGAATCTGATCTTGCTATCACCAGGGTTTTTATAGGTATGATATATGAATGTATAGGCTCAAGATTTTCGTGAGTTTGACTTGAGCTAGGGTTGCTATTAATAGAATTGGGATTTTAGGGTTTTTGGTCATTTTTCACCAACTTGCCTCCCTAAAGATCTGATGTTTTGTTACTTGTGCTGCTTGGGGTGTGTTACCATGTCATGTGCTACCTTGGGACTTGATATGATGACTTGAATCCTACTTGTGAGCTAGTTCACCAACTTTAGTAGCTTAATTATGCCCTAATCATCCTTAATCTTGATTAGGGTTTTGGTTTTTTTGATTAGCGTTGCTTAATGATGTTTATTAACACCTAATTGAAGTTTAATAATCATAGTTAGGGTTTGGGATAACCTAACTAGGGTTTGATCTAACCAATTAGGGTTAGGGTTTCAAAATTAGGGTTAGGGTTTAAAAATCTAGGGTTAGGGTTTTGTGTTTTTTGATATTAGGGTTCCTAACTTCGATTTTTCACAAATTCTAACAAGCACTGTAACGCCCCCAAAATAGGTCTACACAATCCATTCTGAGTTGCCAAATACATGGTACAAGATTTAAATACAGACTTCATTTATACAACTTTTGTGCAAAATACGACAACACAATAGCTGAGTTTCAATACAAATATTGTCTCATAGACAATATCCAAACTCAAATAAAGTCTTCATTACAATTATTTTCACACTATTTTATAGAATAGTGAGGACTACTATAGTAACCATCTTGGACCGTCACTCATTTTCTCGACTAGTCCCAGCTATATTCTCACACTACTACATAACAGTAAATAGATAAAGCATAAGAAACATTGTAGAAAGTCTTACAGAAACGTCATATTTAAGGGTGTTATCTATTTGACACATTTATACAACGTTTTTAAAACGTTGTAATTTGACACATTACACAACATTTTTTTTCTTAAAAAACACTGTATATTTGTTTTCTAGAAATCATTGGATGCTTGAAAACGTTGTAGATGGTATGATTCCACAACGTTTTCTGGCTTAAATTATTGTAATTTGATACATCAGACAACGTTTAGACGCATTTATACAACGTTTAGAAGGTGTCATCTATTTAAAGACAAAATATATCAAACATTCAAAATATACCAATTACAAATAATATTACTATCCATACATCTCAAATTCAAAATATACCAATTACAAAAAATATTAATACCATACAATACGTTTACATCCCAATAATACCAAACTATCCATACATCTCAAATTCACTTTTCAATATAATTAGTACTATATTAATTTTGAATTTGACTACATCCACAAAATATACCAAACTATCCATAAAATTAAACAACTACCTAATTAAACTATCCATAACATATGCCTTGTATTCTGCTTACGTCTACAAAGAAGAACAGGAGAGATTAAGAGTCACTACTACAAAACAGTAAATAGACAACGCGAAAAAAAACGTTGTGGTTTCAGTCAGAAAAACGTCGTGATTAAGGGTGTTATCTATTAGACACCCTTACACAACATTTTTAAAACGTTGTAGTTAAACACATTACACAACGTTTTTTAAGAAAAAACGTTGTAGATTTGTTTTCCATAAATTAGCAGATGCTTAAAAACGTTGTGGAAGGTATGATTCCACAACGTTTTTTGGATAAAAATGTTGTAGTTTAATTTATCAGAAAACGTTTAGGCATATTTACACAATGTTGTTAAAATGTTGTATATTAAAAAAAAGAAAAAAAAGTTGTGGTTCACCTACATTACCAATGCACCTGTAATAAGCTAATGCCTGAAAGATTAAAAGAGTTGTAACTTCAATCATTTATCAAAGATTCCAAGTAATCCAACTACACACAATTCTACAGTTTCGACAAACATTCTTATCTTCAAAGTATGACAAGACATTAGCAAATAAAGGAAAATTTCAAAAATTCCATAAAAACAGATATACATAAATTGGGAGAAAGGTATAGAGCCTCTCTATTTTAAGTATTTGCATATAATGACAAGTTAGAAAGCTTCTATACTCTACAGTAACCCCTTATACAATTTATTGGCAGAACATGAAAAGAGTAAATGCAATGTTGCTTTTACATTTTGTTGACGCATAAAATGCCACAAGATATGAGAAGGAAAAATAACAAACATTCTGTACAAATAAATTAGGAACCAACTTTGATTTTCTTGGGTTTAGATCTCTCAACTATATTGCCATCATAAGAATTCCCGGATCATCCCCAATGCTCTGTTGTCATTGCTGCACAAGCAATAATAACAAATTTAACAAATAATCCAATTCAACATTTGGATGCTAGTTATGCAAACATGAAATACATTAATAAGAGAACTCAATGCTTACAACAAGAAGTTCAACCAAATAAATGCATGCTTGCTAGGGTAATGAAAATGAAAAGCAGGAGACTAGATTAGGAGACATAAATTAAAGAGTCAAAACAACTAATGACGGAGTTAAGTAGTAACTGGCACAAATGTAACATGACAACAGAGAGAGCAGACATAATTTTCCAAAAACATAAGCCATTCCTTTCAAATCCTTGTAACTTCCAGTACCTGTTATCTTTAGCCAAAAGACAAAACAACAGAGACTTAGAAAACTGAAGAGTAAAGAAGCAGCCCGGATCTTAAAGACAAAGGACAACCGATTTCAAGCTTTAATTTATAAACTTATGCATTTAACACTGCTGCCCATTTCATTATCAAAGGTTGGTACAAGCTTTAAGGTTGGTACAAAATTCAAACAGTATATTGAATTGTGGGTTCTTCATCAACATATTAAATTTATACAAATCCAAATTCACACAATATAATAAGAGTGAACGTCATGGGTTGTGAACTCCAGTAATCTTATACTCAAAACATTAAGGAAATATGGTACCTGCTGGGGAGCATCACAAGCAAAAGGCTTTAGAGCTTCTAAGGTCATAATCCAAGGGGATACCGTAGTTCCTAACAGCAGCAGTAAGAAAAACAGATAAGAACTATCATCACAAGGTTGTGCAATTTACTTGTTTGGCAAGTCTCTGGCTTTGCAAGATTTAATTCAAATTGATGAAGCAACAACAAAGAGTCTTACCAAAACTTTTCCCAAGGAAAGGTCCAAGAGGAAGATATTCGCATGCCTGAATATCTCTGGCTGTCGAAATTAAAAAGAAAATATCTCACTACACCACCAGTACAAAAATTACCAAGAAACTTGAGTATGGATCAAAGAAAATTCTGCATACCACTCCAGTCATTCATCAGTACAAGTCCAAATATATGGTCTGCAGCCTCATTAACATTAATAGGCACTACTACAAAACAGTAGATTGCATACTTATGGCCATATGTAGTTCTTGATTGAGAAGCACAAGTCAAACCTTAGATTCACATCAATTAAATTAGATTCACAAGGATAAGACATGTCTCTCACATTAACAATATATGGAACAAAGTGGTATCATGACTAAATTAGAGAAGCAACTGTCACAAGACTCTGAGCATCAACAATTCTAGCCTATGTAAACTGCAATAAACATTATCAAAAAATATAAAAAATGAAAATACTTCTTTGCTCAGACTACCTTGTTTTGCAACTCCTCCACTTTCACATCAACATGGGTAAGACCTGTTGTAGAACCAGACACAATTTCTTCAAAATGCAGTGCATCCTTCACAAGCTGATGAAGAAGATGCAAAACTATGCCATCTTTATTGGTACCTCAACCGCAGGATTTATGGCCAATAAACTTTTCACTTGCAATTTGCATGTAGAATATCAAGAGAAAATGTAATCAGAATCAACTGAGTGACAACATCTAGATATGCTTGAAATACAAGAAAAAAAATTGAGGCAAGAGAAAAGTATATAATTAGGTTATGATTGTTATTACGCCTGCTGTACCAGACATCTAGAAAGGAATCAACGATGTTTAGCTGAACCAACTGGCAAAGTACACGGCAATGATAATTGTGAAACTATTTACAGGTAACCTTTAGATATTGCAAGTTAGAGAACTAGTAATCTTTCCGTCATATTAAAGATGTCTTCCCATAGAAGTCTTTCAAATCTTACCAATGTACAGTCAATGCCCATGAAGAACCAATTCAAACTGAGGAAACTCAGTTATATAGAATGGGACAACCCGTTTTAAGATACCAGATAACTTGTCAAGTCTCTAATTTTTTTAGTTATATGATTAATGGAAATTTGCAAGAATTAGTCAACCACAATTACCAGAATAAGTCCAATGATGTTTCTTGGCTGCTAATGGTATATTGGCACTCTGCTGACCATTCTCCAATATCGAATATAACAGAGCCCTACCACATAGTTACATATAATAAAGCATAGTGATTTTTTTTGTGGACATAAATCGATGAATCTTACCAGGGCAATAAGATATGTACGAAGGGAACTTGAGTTGGTTTCCCATAACAAAGATTCATTATACCTGTCAAGTTCGGCAATAATATCAACAGCAAATATTTCAGACACATGAGTCATAGCATCCCTTGTTGTTTTCTCTGTGAGCTCAAGTGCTCCTGAGATGATTGTTGTCTCTTTACCTGATAGTTCTCCTCCTTTCCCAGCCTACTTGCCCAAGAGAAAGAAGAAGATGCATCAATAGGCAAAATGCATAAAATGGTGGGAAAACATAATAGAAACTAAAGAAAATTGGCTGATGCAGAACTTAACTACATATTATAAGCACTAGAGAACAGAGAGCTCTATGCAAACTCTCCTCTCTCCTCTCTCCACATACAGTTCCAATTGTTGCTTCAACGCCAAATCCTCCTCCGACTATAAACCCACAAGTTTCAATCAAATTAACAATTCCAAAGCAAAAATGAAGAAATTCATCGACACAACCAAACAAATCATGGAACTTACGAGATCCTCATCCTTATTTTCGTCCTTCTTCTTAGGGTCCTTGGAAGGAACCTTAACTGATGCCTCATCTCGGGTTGTTCCGCTGCCGCTAGCACTGTTTGGATCTGGCGCCATAGTAAATCGAGTACAAGCTGAAACCCTAGAATCAAAGAGTAAAAGAACTGAGAGACAAAATATTTATCAATCAACAGAAAGAAGAGATCGTCAGATTTGATCTCCGTATGATGAACGAAGAGATCGTCGCTGCCGTCATCGGGTTTTATGAATCCGTAACCCTTCTACTCGTTAAACCGAACCACCACACCTCGAGATCTGATATTCTCCTCCGCCATTGATGATCCAGACCCTAATCCAACCTCTTGTAGAACCAATCTGTAACTATAGATCTCGCGAGAGAGTAATAAATAGAAAGAAAAGTAGAGGAAGCCCTAATTCACTCGCTTACATCATGGAGAAAGTTGCTTCAGTTGTTGGAAGGCTGGGAGCCGGGGAGAGTTTTTAATTTCAAATACCTCCGTGTTTTTCATATACATAACATTTTTTTAAAATTAAAAATTGTCCAAATAAATAGATAACGTTTTTTCTTATGTATCTACAATGTTTTATTAAAAAACGTTATTAAAAAAAAATATCACAACGTTTTTTATTAAAACGTTGTTGTTTAAGTGTTGTCTATTTAGTGTTTTGTAGTAGTGAGTGTGAGCTTTGTCAAACACATCAGGCAATAACAACAACAGAAAAGGAAGTATACTAATTAAAGTGGCAATACGATCTAAGATCCAACTTCTCGAAACCACAAGAACAACAATGGTAAAGAGTTGCGCCCCCTGTTTATCAAGCACTGTGTGGACCTAAAGAACAAGAAATGAATTCAATACTCTGTATCAGCAATTGAAGAATATCATAATCACGGATATCAAGGGATACATAATGCAGGACAGCAATCTGAAAGCTTGAATAAGCACAAAAATGACAACTAGAAAATTAACTAGGGTTGGGCTCAGCGCCTAACTACCCCTAGGATATTCGGGCATGGATCTCTTGGGTCCCTATACTCGTGAGACCCTGCATTTCTACGAGACACATGGATCTCTTGGGTCCTCCTTGATTAACTAGGCTTCCTACATTTCACTTATTCTCCCCTATTATTTTATTCACAAGTGGTCTTCTATCAAGCCCACGAAAATACTAATTCAAAATTGTACAGAAATCTACAACACCTTTACAGATCATGACTTCTATGTTTATATATGTACATACCACAGATACACATTCACACACGTGTGTGTGTGTGTGTATCAAGTAAATGCAAAATAAATTTCAATAATAACATATAGCTATAGCTTAATATCTGAAAGATGCTAAAGATGTTCACCAGTACTTTAGCCATTGCAGCTATTTTTAATGGCAATAGCCTTGGAACAATATGGAGTTGTGGGATGACATGCAATGGACTATTATTATCCGCCGGGGGAGATGCTTTTATTAACTCCGAAAAGTATGATTGGGCCTTCGAATTTGAGAATGCTAAGTCCTATGTATAACATCCCCGATAAGGTTTTAAATTTATTAGTATAACTACGATAAGAAACAAGATAAAACTGCAATGACAACAAAAAATGAGATTCATACTCTCTTTGTATCTGCAAATGCACGTTGGACAATAAATGCAGCATTTTGTCTATCTGTTTCAGAAGGCTTCATCTTATTAATCTCATATTTAGTACCATTAGCAACATGAGCATCCTCCCTGTAAATTACAAGAAACTATAGTAAATAAGCATCTGCCTTCACATGACAAATCAAAAGTTTAGACTAAACGAAAAAACTTAACCTCTTGTAATTAGCACTCCACCCTCCTTCATCATCCAAGGACAAGACCACATCATGAAATGCAACTAGTGCAGGGCGATGAGATATTGTGATGCATGATGTTCCCATGGCTCGAACTTTAGCACAGAAACGTTCTTCCATGTTAGTCGTTACCGCACTGGTATATTCATCAAGAATAGCAAATTTGGGTTTATGGTAGAAGAGTCTGGCCATTCCTAATCTTTGCTGCTCACCAAGAGACAATTCATCACCCCAGCTTATCTCTTTTTCAGATGGGTAATGGTATAGAAGATAATCAAGGTGAACCTAGTAATATACCACCCAACAACGTTAGGCCCATGGAGATACTTAGAATTGAGTAAAGTCATAAGATGACTATATACCTAAGCAAGTTGCAAAATTAACAAAAATATATTTAGTATATCATCAAAACTTACATTTTTCAACAAGTCAACCATTCCACTTTTTGTGAGAGGCTCAACCTCTTGATCTGCAGTAAGAGGATATATTAATTGATCGCGAAGAGTTCCTACTGCTCTGTAAGGCCGTCGAGGCACATAAAAGATTTCCTTATTCAGATCAGAACCAATCCCAGGTTTCACGATATGCCCAGATAATAATGGCCAAAGTCCTCCTAAAACTCGTAAAAGCGAGCTTTTATCACTTCCATTTGAACCTTCACAAGAGTACAACCAAAATTGAAATCGCTAATCTTCAAAGCATAATGGATGATTCATCATATCATGTTTTGACATCTATGAATAACAAACATTTAACTGGCAAACAAATACGACAGTTGCACAGAAAACACCATACATTACAAAATGCAAAAGTGAGTGCATAAAAAAATAACCACCAATTAAAAGGTACAAAGAAATTATTGGTAATATTAAGCTTTTAAAAGTGTCATCACATTTTCAAAACAGCAAATGTATACTTCAAATTTTATAGTACCCACTCTTTTAGTATGTCTACTACATTTGACAGAATAACAAAATTAAGAGTTATCACTACTACAGAATTAAGATTTCAGGTAGTACCATTTGTTACTTTATTTTCCTGACTTCCATCTTTGATTAACTACTACAGCTACTTCTACGTTCTTCACCAGGTGGTCGAAATGGCAACCTCGTAGTTGGCAGCAAAGCAAACGTACTTACTTTGCTTGAGAGCATAAAGCTTAACTGAAGATATTTTCTTTCACCAGCTGTAGAGAAGAATCCAATAGCCATAAAAAGATAATAAAAGCTCAACGAAAGTAGGTGTGCCATCAAATTGCATTACCTAAAAAAATCAAATTAATTAAAAAATTATTGAGCTTATACGAATTCCTCAGGTCCAATTTATCAAAATGAATGGTGTTAGCTACACATGGAAGCTGATGATGAAAACGTAAAAAGATGGTTAGGACAATATGTAGAATCCATTTTATGTAGCAGTATCTGCTTATGCTGCTCAATTTTTACAGAAATAACCAAAATTACATATGACGCAGAGATGTCAAAATTCAAATTTAGCAAGCAGTTGTGGGAGTGAAGTTTGCCTTCAACATCAAAAAATAACCACTTTCATGGGACTAAACATAATACATAATTCTGTTGCCGAGTCATTCACACATCAGGATTGTACACTTGGTATAACAAATACAGATGAAAATGAAACTTTGAGAAAAAATTATACTGAAATTTCGGAACATACTGATATACCAATCCAGAGGCGTTAATACCCGAGAGAGAATTATATAAATGTCACCGGCAGCTAGCGATGTTTCACAGTCCGATCGAGTACCAATGGTGATACCGGCTAAAGTGCAACCAGCTCCGACGATGATGTCGGAGGCGTTTGCAAAGGACACAATCATCGCTTGGTTTTGCTGCGAGTTTGCGGCTGCGAACGCCATAATAGACGCGCTCTGCAGCCACCTAACTCAGCTGGAAGGTGGCAGAGGATCGGAGTACGAGTCGGCGTTCGCGGCCATTCATCGGTGGCGGCTGAACTGGATCCCGATTCTCCAAATGCAGAAGTTCTACTCCATTGTCGATGTGTCGCTGGAGCTTAGAGCGGTGGCGGCGAAGAAGTTGAAAGACAGACAAGAAGGATCGAAGGTGGAGGGATGAGAAAGAAGGAAGAGAGGCGAGGGCGGAGGGTGATTATTTGATGGAGAAGGATGCGTAAGAGCGAGAAAATATGGAAGAAAGACATTCTTTGGTGTTGAGAATAGATCGAGAAAGTACAGAGATAGGAGAGAGAAGAAAGTAGACCTAAACCTTGTTTTAATTTCAAGTTTTCACTTCCGCGTTTTTATTTTTTTGCTCTGTGTTTTTTACATAGATAACGTTTTTTTTTCAAAAACGTTATCTATTTAAAACCAAAAATTACCCTTATTAATACATAACGTTTTTTCATATGTATCTACAACGTTTTGTTAAAAAATATTATAAAAAAAACACCACAATATTTTTTATAAAAACGTCATCTTTTAAGTGTTGTCTTTTTATGGTTTTGTACTAGTGTCATTTCCTGAAGAGAACAATAAAAGACACTACAAAAAATGGGGCTTCAGCAACAACCGATTTTCGTTGCTAAAGGTGCCAAATTTCGTTGCAAAAGAGTTTTTGCAACGACTTTACTGTCGTTGCGTCTTTCGTTGCGCAATGAGCGTTGCTAATTGTTCCGCAACGAACGTATTTTTTTCGTTGCCAAAAGTAATACATTTTGTAACAAAATTTGGCTTTCGTACAGAGACATCGATCCTTTAGCAACAAAATGTATTGTTACAGAATAATTAAAATTTCATTGCTAAAAATCCCTTTTCGTTGCAAAAGTCTGCTAATTAGCAACGAAATGAACTCTTTTTTTTGCAACGACCAAGCATTTTCGTTGCAATTGACACCATTTTGCAACGAAATTTTTCGTTGCAGTAAATTATGAAAATTGTTGCCTAAGCTTGCTTTCGTAGCGAAATGTAAACTTTTTAGCAACGATTTTCGTTGCTGATTATATTATTTGGCAACGACATTATGCTGAATCAGCAACGAAAATGTTTGTTGCTGGTTATTTTTCAATAGCAACGAAAGTCATCGATTAACGACATTATATGTTGTCGTTTCTTTATATGTGCAACGAAAGTTGATATGATTTGCAACGATAAAAAATATTGCCTTTTATTTTAGTATTAGCAACAATATCCTCTCCGTTGTTATTAGTTTAATTTTTCGTTGCCAAATACTATATTTTTAATGCCATTAGTAACAAAAATTTCTTACTAAATGTATAAAAAATTGTTGCTATATTAAAACTTGTTCAATGCTTTGGTAACGAATTATATTGTTGCCAAATCAAAATTTGACATTCTTTTTGTATACTTGGCTGGCTCAATGTCCCCATAACAAATAATGACAAAAACACAAAAAAACTAAAATATTATTAACTTAATAAAATCATCCACTACATAATCATTCATTATCTTTACAATTAACCATCTAAAGTTACTACATTTCTTCAATCAAAGTATATATCTACATATATAGAGAGAGTACACTTCATAATTTCGTCCCTTGTCTTCCGTAAACGCAGCACGAAAATTCATCATTTAAAAGATGCAATGCACTATTGAAGGAGGTAGCTATTTCATGATCATCAACAACATCAACATGTAAGTATCAAACCTGCAATTATGCTTCAAAAAGTTGTTTAATAAAATTTTACTCTAGATATTTGAGTGCTAAACTTTGAAATCTATTACTTTGACTCAACTCCAACTTACAGGAAAAAGGGGTGGGGGAGAGAAAGCATTAAAATAGAAGTTATAAGGTTTTAGAATTTCTTGGGCTAGAATGAGTCTTTAGTTGTGCCTTCCAATTGTTCATAGGGGACATAAATGTTGAATATAACAAAATCTCATATATACATTTTTTTAATTTGATATTCAATAAAGCTATGTTATTTTGTTTAACAAAAAGATTTACATTTTATCCCCATAGAATACCACAATGTGAACCGTGTAATATGATCTGTATGGATTGGCATACGAGATAAACAGAAGACAACAATGAAGTGAAGAAACAAGGGGTAAAAGTACCTTCTGTTATGGAGAACATGGGGGAGCTGGTTGTGTCCTCTTTTGAATTGGAGTTAACCACATCATATGAGCTTGGTTCTAAATTTGCAGGTCTTGTTGTAGGTTCAAGTTCACGTTGACGGTGAGAAGTACTTTCGCCTGTTGTCAAATTGTCTGAATCACTTGGAGTCTCACTATGTTCTACCAAATTTTCTAGAGCACGACTTTCTGCCTGAGCATCTAATAGTTTAGTCCCATCCATCTTCGCTATGACAAGTGAGTTAATGCCTCTCAAATACTTGTCAAGCTTGTTATATATTGGCTCCAGTGCTTGGCAATGGCCACACCAAGGATCGTATATCTGATTTAAAATCAAATTTAAGTCAAAACTAGCATCACTATCAACTTCATTACAATGGTAAGCTTGGCGATGATTTTTTTCACTGATGATCAAGATTGTACCTGTAACAATCTAGAATTTTATTATAATATTTAAATATTTATTGAACTATATAAATATTTAATGGATGTATTTATCGTTGAATGAGTATTTGTTTAATTGATTTGATGTGATTTGATTATTTATTTGTTTAATAAATAATTAATGAGTTAAGAAAAGTAATTATTTTGAAATAGTAATCTAATTTAATTTAATAATTAAGTTAGAGAGTTTATAATGATCAAATAAATTATTATATTTTGCAATGAATTGTTATTAGAATTAATTAATTAAGTATGAAAACTTAATTAAAAGAAGTGTGACAAATAACTATATTATAATTAGTTATTAAAATAAATTAAAGTAGTTTTGATTTGGTTTTACCCAAACAATGCTTAAGGATATAAATTCCTTAATTTTAACTGGTTTGCCAAACAAAGCCCTATGGCTTTTGAATTTTTGAAATTTAAATTATTTACAAAATAAAATATATTTAATCTATACGTTATCTTCTATAACTGATATAATAAGTAGGCCTATTATTGCCATATCAGTTTTTATTTTGACGTATACTTTTGTCAGTTATTGGTTTACGCTAGCCTAGTCTAAGACTGAACCTAAGAAAGAAAAGAAATTTGAGAGAGAAAAGGCTGTGATTTTCAAAGCAAGTTCTGACTTCTTCTAGCTATTATCAGTGATTAACAAATAGTTTCAAAGCAACAAAAGGTATGTTTTATAATCTTAACATATATGTGTTATACTATAATTCCTTAGTCTCGGCGTTCTTGAAATTCACTGCGTTGGTGGTATAATTTCTGTAATTACTGTTATACAATTGAATTATAGTGATGGTATGTGAAGAATTGTATGATAAATAACGTTCGCAAGAAGGAAATAGTTTTTACAGCGAATATATATGTATGAACGTATGTTTTGCATAATAACAAAAATTAGTAGGTGATTGTATGCTATTTATGAAATTGAACGTCGTGTATGTAATTGGGTATGAATTTCAGGGAATCGTACTTTAAAGTAATCAAGTTTGGGTTATTATTGATATTACAGTGTTAAACAACGTTAACAATGGAGTTTTTCTTAAAACAGTGTTTTCAAAGAATTATGTTTTCTAAAGTAGTTGTTTAATTGTTGGTAATTGTTATACGGATGATTGTTAACGTTTATATGTAGTTTACGATGAAGTTATGCATGTTAATTAGTGTTAGAAATTAAGTTATAGACAGAAATTTAATTGTTCTGTTCTTCGTGGGTTGCGATTCTGCAAGTTTTGGCGCCCCAGCGCCAAAAATGGAGCCCCAGCGCCAGAAATTCGCGCCGCGGTGCTGAAATTCGCTCCCCAGCGCCACTAGTTGGCTTAGTCTTCGCGCCCCAGCGCCGGATTTGTAGTCTGACTCGGACAGTTTTGACCTCCTGTAGTAAAATGGTCATAACTTCCTCATACGAACTCCGATTGAGGTGATTCAAGATGATCCGGAACGAGGACGAGTAGACCTACAACTTTCGTTCTTTAAATTTTTCAATTTGAGGTCATTAGGATGGGTCAAAATGGTCATCTTTAGGACTGTTGTGTTTTCGGAGGCAATCGGAGGGCATCGGGCATGCACATATGCATGTGTAGTGCTCCTGACCATAAAAGATGATGTCCTCAGTTACAAAACATGAATATTAGTAAATATAATGATGCTTAACATTAATAAATAACGTATTAGATAAGTTATAGAAGCATAGTAAGCATACACAAGAGAGACAAATCGGGCGTGTGACGAATGAACGTCGAAACGCCGTGCCAAGTGTTAATGAACTTAAAAAGTGTTTCAATTCAATTGAAATGAATATTATAAGATATGGAGTGGATTTAATATAAAGCCAATAAGTAGTCCTAACAAGACTTAAGCACTTAAATGAACTGCGAATATAAAATACAGTGAGATATAAGTTGAAAGTTAACACAATTAAGTTGAACATTGTGTATTTATGATAGGAAGGGTTATGAGATATAGAGTAAAGTTTACATTACAGTTACTATGTGTTGTTATGTGACTAATATCTGATGTGTATGATTATATAATTACGTAAGGCACGTGAAGTGCAGATAGCTGTAAGCTGTTAAACTGTTATTGGTAAACAACGATCAAGGCAAGTCTTTCGGTTCCTATTTTCTACGTGGACTTGATGAACTATTTTAAATTGCATGACATGTGATGTGTTATAAGCAAGCATAATATATTATACATGTTGTATCATGAAATGTTAAAGTCAATTTATGACTGCATTATTTTGGTTAAATAATAATGATTGAGTAAGAACTCAATCTTTATATTTGCTATATGGATTAAAGCATTAAAGCATGTATGTCATGTTACTTTAATTATTATGAGATGTATATCGAGCATATTATTATGTGCTATGTGATGCATGAAAACTGTTAGACTTTGCTGGGATGTCGAGCTCACTTTTGCAAATAACTACTTTTGCAGGTCAAGGAATTAAGGTAAGGATATGTGTTAAGTGAGTTATAGAGATCTATATTCACGAAAATTACTTATGTTTTATGAGAAATGTATGTAAGATTTTGAATGTAAATGTCGTTGAATTGTAAATTGAGATATCCAGTGTATATGGATATTTATTTATGATATAAGACTTTGTATAGTCAGTTTGTTGTAACGATTCATGATATATATATTAGAATCGAAGATATGTAATGTAAAGGTTGCGATTTAGGGCAATAAAGAAGGAAATGTATAAACGTTTTAAATATTCCGAAATTTTAGTGTTTTTAATATCGAATAATGATGTAAAATTAGAGATTTAATGTATGGTTAACGACCGAAGTTGAGATTTAAATTGTATAAATTTTGGGGTCGTTACAGTTGGTATCAGAGCTGTAGGTTATAAACCTTAGGTAGGAGTACCGTAGGCTATAACCTTAGAGAAGAGAAGTGAAGATAATGAACGAATAAGCTCAAATAGAGTTTGAACAATAAGGGATTAACACTTGCGTGAAAGGATTCAAAGAAGAATCTCTCAGAGTTATAAAGAATATGAATGTGGGGTTACCTAACTCCAGTAATAAGGATGTAAGGTAATAATGAATAGACAATGTCTATAAAAAAAAGAGAGTGAGAAAAAAAAGTTATGAATAGAGAGTTATATTTAGGTATGGTGCAATTGTACTCTTTAGTAGTTGATGTATGGTATCTAGGCTAAACGATTTCTTCATAGAGCGAAGGTATATACGAACTAACAACTCGGAACCTAGTTTGTTGGTTGTTTGTGGGAAACCACTCAGCGTACCATATTGAAACTGTTAGAGACGCGATGTGTCCAAGTGTGTAACTCGAATGAAATTTTGAGCGATGTAAATGAAGTTAGAAATTCTTAAAAGAAGAATTGTTATATAAACAAGAAGATTCAAAGAAGAATCTTGAAGAGATATGAAGATAAGAAATGGGAGTTTCCTAACTCCAATAGCCAAGATAACGAATAATGTCGTAAATGATGAAAAGGGAAAGAAAGAGGATCGTAAAACAAAACGATCACGAGTTAAGAAAAGAATTTTAAGAGAGATGATTATAGAATAAGATCACGACGCGATCAGATTAAGTTATAAAAGGAAGATGGTTTGTAATGTTTGAATGATTATAGCTTGATGCTATGAAGATGATGTACTATGATATAGTAAGAGATAACTCATGAGGAGTTATAGATAACGTGATACGAGGAATTCGTATCGAGCAAAGTGCAAGTTAAGAGCAAGATAGAGTTATGTGAGATTTCAATTGAGGACTCCTGTGATGGCTGAATTGTACAAATCTTTGTATGGGCGAGGGTTTTGTGCTTGCACTCAGTTTATCCCATTGATAATCATTGAAAGGTTTGTGTCGCGCTATTTGCTATATGCCTGATGAGAAGGTGATTCTTTTCTCATGTGTATAACAGATAGGTAGAGTTTAGTTAGAGAATAATATAAGGTTAAGTGAGAGTTCTTAAAACTCATACTTATGGTAGGTTCGTGACTCATAATTATATGGTATGTTTTTGAACCCCTCAGCGAATGGACGTCTATGGTCTGACTAGGATAAGTTCTTAAACTCATATGATTGTGGCAAGTTCCTGAACTCATAACGTGTGGTAAGTTTGACGAACTGGGTATAGCTAAGTGTAAATGGAGTATTGAGGATGATAGGAATAGATAGACCTATTAAGCAATGGATCATTATAGAAAGTGGAGTTGATGGTGGAAGCATAGGTATTCTAAATCTACTAGCTATGCTAGACTTTCGAAATTTATTGACTTCGTGCTGATGTTTACACTTCTATTTTCTTGAAAAACATTGGATCAAATGATGAAACTAATGAGTTTTAACAATAATACTGTTATTCGTATGTCTATGCTAATTGTTTCGGCTAGACAAAAATGATTTGTAATATATCAAAATGTATTTTATATCATTAATGCATCATGTAACCTGGTGCAAAGATGATAAAAACGATGGAGTCATCAATGCAGTATTACCTAGTGTTGGATGTGATCTAAGGATCGTCAACCAACTATGGTATGATGTAGTATGATAAAATCACCAAATGACGGAATCCTCAACGGACTGTAAATACAGTGCGGTATCATGACGTCATAAAAAGATTTTTAAGATTTTTTTGAGATATGAGAATACATATGTATGTATGTATATGTATATTTTGGTTGATGTCCGAATTGTTGTAGAGGTCTATGCTATTTGATTCAGCTACACAAATATTGAAAGATGTTCATGAAATTCAAGAATTTCTTGAGAAATTATGCCAAACCAAATTATTTTGGTGCGGATTCAGATGTTGAAAAGCTGAGATGAACAACCCTATTATTAGGGGTTACGCTTAGTTTATACTTTTCGTTGAAATGTTTGTGCACAATACATTGTACGAAGGATTGATCCCCTAAGTACGTGGAGTCCTTATAGTCTTATGACTGTTAAAGTTAAAGTTGAAAGATTACTTATAACTATGGACATGGTTTGTGGTCATTAGACCCACATTTGAATGCTTGCACTCTAAATTCTGAGATGAACAACTCTTTTATTAGAGATTACGCTTAGTTTACACTTTGCACTGAAATGTTTGTGCACAATACATTGTACGAAGGGCTTAACACCCTAAGTACGGAGGTCCATATAGTCTTATGACTGTTAAAGGTTCAAGTCGAGATATACTTGATAACCTGGGAACGTAGTTCAAGGTCTTGTGACCCCTCAGCATTATTTGGAATCTTTTAAATTCCTGAGTTATTCATACTACTTCCCAATTATTGAACAATTGTGGAAGATTCTTGTTATTCTGCAAGATGGAAGTGAAAAGGGAAAGTATTCTTTAGAAAGAAGTAAGTCGTAGAATGCGACACTGAATGATGAATATGTTGAATAAGTGAGAAAAGAGATTTTGAAGTGAGAAGGATAGAAAGACCTTTGTGAAAAGAAAGTGGTTATAGAAACCAATGAATGAATGAAGTAGTGACGTAAAATCTACTTTGATAGATTGAATGAATAAATATTAATAGATAAAATTTCGAGGACGAAATTCTTAGAAGAAAGGGTGAATGTAATATCCCGAGTATTAATGATAACGATCCTTAGAAAAGGAAATGAATAGGTTAAAAGATATATAATACTTAAAATATAATTGAGTTCAAATGAAAGTTATGAAATGAAACCTAGAATTTGTTAGGTAATGAATGTAGTAGAAAATATAACATCTATATTTAGATAAAATGATGAAAGATTTCTCTGAGTTATTTGTTTAATTTGTGTCTTCGATTCTGGGGACAGAATCTTTATAAGTAGGAAAGATTGTAACGAATGAATGGCTTGAGTTATGATTCTGAGGACAGAATCCTTGTAAGGAGGGAATAATGTAACAATCTAGATTTTTATTATAATATTTAAATATTTATTGAATTATATAAATATTTAATGGATGTATTTATCGTTGAATGAGTATTTGTTTAATTGATTTGATGTGATTTGATTATTTATTTGTTTAATAAATAATTAATGAGTTAAGAAAAGTAATTATTTTGAAATAGTAATCTAATTTAATTTAATAATTAAGTTAGAGAGTTTATAATGATCAAATAAATTATTATATTTTGCAATGAATTGTTATTAGAATTAATTAATTAAGTATGAAAACTTAATTAAAAGAAGTGTGACAAATAACAATATTATAATTAGTTATTAAAATAAATTAAAGTAGTTTTGATTTGATTTTACCCAAACAATGCTTAAGGATATAAATTCCTTAATTTTAACTGATTTGCCAAACAAAGCTCTATGGCTTTTGGATTTTTGAAATTTAAATTATTTACAAAATAAAATAAATAAATAAAATATATTTAATCTATACGTTATTTTCTGTAACTGATATAATAAGTAGGCTTATTATTGCCATATCAGTTTTTATTTTGAAGTATACTTTTGTCAGTTATTGGTTTACGCTAGCCTAGTCTAAGACTGAACCTAAGAAAGAAAAGAAATTTGAGAGAGAAAAGGCTGTGATTTTCAAAGCAAGTTCTGACTTCTTCTAGCTATTATCAGTGATTAACAAATAGTTTCAAAGCAACAAAAGGTATTTTCTATAATCTTAACATATATGTGTTATACTATAATTCCTTAATCTCGGTGTTCTTGAAATTCACTGCGTTGGTGGTATAATTTCTGTAATTACTGTTATACAATTGAATTATAGTGATGGTATGTGATTATGAGGATTATAACTAGTGTTAGATGAAGAATTGTATGATAAATTACGTTTGCAAGAAGGAAATAGTTTTTACAGTGAATATATATGTATGAACGTATGTTTTGCATAATAACAAAAATTAGTAGGTGATTGTATGCTATTTATGAAATTGAACGTCATGTATGTTAATTGGGTATGAATTTCAGGGAATCGTACTTTAAAGTAATCAAGTATGGGTTATTATTGATATTACAGTGTTAAACAACGTTAACAATGGAGTTTTTCTTAAAACAGTGTTTTCAAAGAATTATGTTTTCTAAAGTAGTTGTTTAACTGTTGGTAATTGTTATACGGATGATTGTTAACGTTTATATGTAGTTTACGATGAAGTTATACATGTTAATTAGTGTAAGAAATTAAGTTAATAGACAGAAATTTAGTTGTTCTGTTCTTCGTGGGTTGCGATTCTGCAAGTTTCGACGCCCCAGCGCCAAAAATAGCGCCCCAGGGCCAAAAATGGCACCCTAGCGCCAAAAATGGAGCCCCAGCGCCAGAAATTCGCGCAGCGGCGCTGAAATTTGCGCCCCAGCGCCACTAGTTGGCTTAGTTTTCGTGCCCCAGCGCCGGATTTGTAGTCTGACTCGGACAGTTTTGACCTCCTGTAGTAAAATGGCTATAACTTCCTCATACGAACTCCGATTGAGGTGATTCAAGATGATCCGGAACGAGGACGAGTAAACCTACAACTTTCGTTCTTTAAGTTTTTCAATTTGAGGTCATTAGGATGGGTCAAAATGGTCATCTTTAGGACTGTTGTGTTTTCGGAGGCAATCAGAGGGCGTCGGGCATGCACATATGCATGTGTAGTGCTCCTGACCATAAAAGATGATGTCCTAAGTTACAAAACATGAATATTAGAAAATATAATGATGCTTAACATTAATAAATAATGTATTAGATAAGTTATAGAAGCATAGTAAGCATACACAAGAGAGGCAAATCGGGCGTGTGACGAATGAACGTCGAAACGCCGTGCCAAGTGTTAATGAACTTAAAAAGTGTTTCAATTCAATTGAAATGAATATTATAAGATATGGAGTGGATTTAATATAAAGCCAATAAGTAGTCCTAACAAGACTTAAGCACTTGAATGAACTGCGAATATGAAATACAGTGAGATATAAGTTGAAAGTTAACACAATTAAGTTGAACATTGTGTATTTATGATAGGAAGGGTTATGAGATATAGAGTAAAGTTTACATTACAATTACTATGTGTTGTTATGTGACTAATATCTGATGTGTATGATTATATAATTGCGTAGGGCACGTGAAGTGCAGATAGCTGTAAGCTGTTAAACTGTTATTGGTAAACAACGATCAAGGCAAGTCTTTCGGTTCCTATTTTCTACGTGGACTTGATGAACTGTTTCAAATTGCATGACATGTGATGTGTTATAAGCAAGCATAATATATTATACATGTTGTATCATGAAATGTTAAAGTCAATTTATGACTGCATTATTTTGGTTAAATAATAATGATTGAGTAAGGAACTCAATCTTTATATTTGCTATGTGGATTAAAGCATTAAAGCATGTATGACATGTTACTTTAATTATTATGAGATGTATATCGAGCATGTTATTATGTGCTATGTGATACATGATCACTCTTGCAAATAACCACTTTTGCAGGTCAAGAAATTAAGGTAAGGATATGTGTTAAGTGAGTTATAGAGATCTATATTCACGAAAATTACTTATGTTTTATGAGAAATGTATGTAAGATTTTGAATGTAAATGTCGTTGAATTGTATATTGAGCTATCCAGTGTATATGGATATTTATTTATGATGTAAGACTTTGTATAGTCAGTTTGTTGTAACGATTCATGATATATATATTAGAATCGAAGAGATGTAATGTAAATGTTGCGATTTAGGGCAATAAAGAAGGAAATGTATAAACGTTTTAAATATTCCGAAATTTTAGTATTTTTAATATCGAATAATGATATAAAATTAGAGATTTAATGTATGGTTAACGACCGAAGTTGAGATTTAAATTGTATGAATTTTGGGGTCGTTACAGTACCTCAAGAAGAACATCCTTTGACTCGTCCAAAACAATCTCGTCAAAGTTATTTTCGACAACTATTTTTACATCCCCGTCATTCTACACCAATTGGCAAGTCAAAAGAGGTTAGAAAATAAGCTTGATTTTTTCACAATCCCAATCTAATGAAGAGCAAATACTTACCGTCTCTGGAAGAGGATCCGACTTATAGAAAGGCTTAAGATTGTCTTCAAGGAAATTCTCCCCAAATGACTACCCAAAAAAAGAATCATTAATTGCATATCTGCTTCTAGATGCAAGACGAGATAAATAAAAGGGAGGAAACATATATGCTAAATTACTATATGTTCTAAAGTGAAAAGTCCATAGAATTTGAGAAACTCATTTGTTCTGGCTCACTGTGGAAGAATGATGGGAAAATAAACTTTCTTAGCTATAACAATTTTGGTAATAAGCCCCCTTTCCCATTCTACAAAAACTTTATAGTTTTACACGATAATGATTCACACTATCTTGATAATGATTCACACTATTCCTGTTACTAGCGGTGTGCATTGGGGGTGTAGTTAGTTTAACTTTGATAGTGTGGGTTCAAGATAATAAAGGATGGGACTAGGGATTTGCTCTTTCAACCATTGCCATGTTTGTGGTTTAATTATTTTTGGTGGTGGATTGCCTCAATACAGAATACATGTTTATTAGTTTACATTTGCAGTCAAGTTTATCTATCTCATGCACATAACGACCCTTTTGATAAAGCAAGAGCCAAAAATTATACACCCTGCATCCCAAAATGACAGTGTCGTTTGACTTTCAAAGCATTTTAAATCAAAAAGTTCAACTTGTTATTTCTAAAAAATAATCTCAAAGAGTTTGTGTGCAAGACGAGCCTTAAAATGCATAGGATAAAAATAGGTCCAAAATTCTAATTAATGGGACTCATTTTCGGAGTATATACAAATAACATTGATATATTGGCATTAGGCTCCCTTAGGTTTGATTCAACGAAAAATTGTGTAAATTTCTAACTAAATCTCAAATCCAATAGATTATATTAAGGGGGAACTTCACATTTCATATAAAAAATTTCACCAATAGCATAAACCAAATCCAGACTCATTAAAACTAACATAATATCCAAACATAAATACCCAGACCCTTCGTAGCCTAGTAAGAGTTCAATAAAAGAAGTTGCAGCCATTAAGTACAACCCCCACCACCAATACCAATACCAATACCACCACCGCAGCCACGTGAACTTTAACCGGCACCTTCCACCTCAGCAGTAGTTGCAGTTGCCTCGACCGCAGCTTGTTTCTTGACAACTTTCTTTTCTCCAATAGTATATATAAATAACAAATTCTTTTTTGATTGCAATGGTTATCTTACATGCAGAAACATTAAGGTGCTAGACTCTCTAATCCATGCAGAACTATTTTGCCAAAAACTTTAGTGCTTATAATACAGAACTAATTTAGAACAATTGGACCTACTACAAAAGTTTACCTAATTTTCATAGCCCAAGTTAAGGAGAATCTGGGAATGACTTCTTTTTTTATAAAAAGTTAAAGGAAAAGTAAATGATGAAAATTACATGTAGGATGCAAGTGAAAAGTAAATTCGACATCATGCATCCCACTCCATATAATAGGGAAAATTGGTAAAATAATTTGTTCTTTTGCACATAAACTACAGTAGAAAGGGATAACCATCTTATAGAATTCCTAATTTGATGTTACCATAACGGGGTTGAGACAAGATTAGTGCAATCAAAACATTGTCCACTTAGAAGAAGATAATTCCCAAAATTAGAAGACGTTGCAAACACAAAGAATGTAAAAAAACATTCACCTAAATGGAATAGTTCGTCGAAATTGAGTATTTTACTTGTAGTGTGGATCCATGAATTTTGTATCTACCATTTATACTTTGATTTTATTGTGGTCTGAAGAACATTTTAAAAAACTTTTGTAGGATAAATATGTAACAAACTGAACAACACTATCTTTCAAAAACTGAAAGGAAGCAATATAATCACTAAGGTTGCAGGATGCGTTTTATATATCCTGGTTTTCTATCTAATCACTAAGGTTGCAGGTTGCGTTTCAGAAGCAATATTTGAAAGGCTTACAGATTTAGATCTGATTTTGTTATAAAATTTTGACAAACCAGAGTTTCATCATTTTACTTTTCATTTCAGCAAGTTATTTGTGTTAAGTTGGTGTTCTTCTAGATGAGGATTAACAATATCTAAGTTTCTTAAGTTATTTGAAGTCCTATGATTTAAGAATTATAATAGCAGCAATAATGCAGTAAAAACATGTCATATGACACTGAAAATTGACTTCAAGTTAAAGTTTCGAGTTCAATTAATTAATTTCAAATACAACTTCCCAACACAACATAAGGCAATGTGACCCGAAATAAGTGGGTAAATAATTAATTAATTAAAGTAAGGAAATATAAGAGATTTTGTAAATATGCATCACATTTGTTTTAAGGTTGTTCAAAGTATATATAGTTGGATATGCAAGTACACATTTTACCAACCATTGAAACTGAAACTCACCCACATAACCCTTTTACGCATCTACTACTTTCAATAATTTATCATTTCGCAAGATACAAATCGAGATACAAATTAAGAATAAGCTGAATAATTCATCTAATTTTGGAATGAAGTTTTGTTTTACGCAGATACCCAACAGTTACTGAATTGAAAAAGAAACCTACCAATGATATTAGGGATTTAAAGATACACAGTTATTGTCCTCGGCCTCGATTTGTTCGCCATTGCCAAAACTTTCTACTACAAATCAAGATTTCATACAACAGAATCCCACTCTCAAATCAAGCAAATTTTTTTTGCCCAGATACAACAATTTTTTCCATTTTAATGACAATATATACATATAAAGACAGAATCACTAACAAATCAAAATGGCCTAAAGGGCGAAATCCAACCAAAAAAACAGACCAAATTCAATTTAAGGTGAATAATCGACCGAAAAAGAAGCGCACCTTCTTTAAAATTGTGCAAAGTATATGCAAAGCCGGAACACTGGGTAATTTTTGCGAGTTCGAGATCTGAATTCTGGGTTTGGGATGAGAGATTCAGATTGACACTTCAGACTTGAGAGTTCGACTTCAGAGTTCAGAGTCTGGGCTAGGGCTAGGGCTAGGGCTAGGGCTAGTAATGCGCTTAGTAAGTAGCGAGTGTTGAGTCATTAGTACGAAGTGGTTCCAATGAAGTTTATTTTCGGTAAGTCGGTCAATTGATCAATAGAATACTGACATATAAACGAAGTTGTATGTGTATCAATATTCTATTGGCTAATTGACCAATTTACCAAAAAAATAACTTCATGCTAACCTACTTTGTTCGGTTATTCGGTTAAACTGAATAACAAAAGTGAAACCCGTATAAACTAAC